>WNWK01006946.1:0-99639 GCA_009830355.1 Cherax destructor | reverse complement strand
AGTGTGTTTACATTAAGCATTGATACCTCAGGGTGGGTGGGGTGCATGGAAAATGGGTGGGATTGGTTATGGAAGATGTTCGAATGTGGTGGAAGGGGAATGATTTGAGGGAATGTTGAGGCGTATGATGGTGGTTAGGGAGCCGAAGAGGGTATCAACGAGCCTTCTGGGTAAGGGGGATGCGGGGGGAGGTGCTGCAGGGGCAAGCGATATACCCAGTGTATGATTGGAAGGGTATATGGAAAGAATTGAGGAAGTTGTGGCTAAAACCCAGGGTACGGGAGTTTGTGTATAGGTTTCTAATGGGGATCGTTGCATCGAAAGCGAATTTGTACCGCATGGGGATAGAGGAAGGAGAGTATTGCGATAGGTGTGGGGAGGAGGATACAGCATACCATGTGGTATATTTTTGTTCCTTTTTGGGCGTAGTGCGTGAATGGTTTGGGAGGGTGGTACGCATTGCTTTCAACCTTGAGGGCTTTAGGCTTTGATGTAGGAGGGGAGGTGAGGAGGGCAGTCTTGTACTTGGTACCAGACTACTTGTGTCATGGGGAATGAGGTTGGTATCTGGGGAGTATAGGGTCAAGGCCTTAGCTGCTGTGTTTTACAGGACAAAATGCGGAAATAGGGATCTTTGTGGTCGGAAGTGGGATTCGGCCTTTTCTGTGGGTTATCAGGACCTGACGGTGGCTGGTTTGTTAGAGATGTGTGGGCGGGACTTAAAGGGCTGGCCGGCGACGGGGGTGTATACAAGGTGGGGAAGAGCGTATGAATAATGGGGGAAGGGGAAACAGTGGACTTGTAGGCGTATGACACAAGATGGAGGTATGTGAGTATGTGGTATGACGGGAGATGGGAACCCCAATAGTGAGTAGGTGTCAGGGGTAATCATAGGGGGTTCGTCATAACCTACTGGATTTGGAGATGTGTGGTTATAGGGTTAGCACGTTTCAATTATGAGATGTTGGCTATAACGATGTTTGTAACCCTTGGGGGTCCTGATCTGATGTGAGTTCTCATATGTCTCATCGTTGTGTCTTACCTCTAAGGACGACAGATGAGGTCAGGTTAATTATATGTTGGAAAATGTATGCCTTAGATAGTGTTTGTAGGAATACCACATTGATTTACTGTATGGGATGCACGATTTCAGCTTTACTATACTGTATCCTAGGGAAAAAAAATTTTTGCATCCCCTTACTTGTGTCATTGTCCTGTATTAAATGTTTCTGCTTTGGAGGTGTGTAAGAGTAATGTGGGGGTCATTATGTACTTGTGGATTGGTTCTTTTCTGCTTAGTATGTTCCTTCTGAATTTTTCTGCTTACTTCTCCTGTGTACCTTCATAACCGATGTTCAATGATCGATAGTGTGTGTGGAATTGTACCTGAAGGCACTTTTGTACTTCTCATTATATTTGTGTCATTATTGTGCTTAATATTGTCTTATGTTTTTGTTATAAAATAAAGTTTCTTCGGGTTGTTGTCTGTATAATACAGACATGAACGTAATATGTCCCCAGGCGAGGGTAAATTTTGTAATATGTCAGAGTTAATTTTTGCTTTTATGCACGACTATGTAAAAAAATTATTTTGTTTGCCCTTTGGGGTTTATTTCCCTTCCGGAATGTCATCTTTTCCTATTATTGTGTGTTATGTATTGGGGTTTCCATATTTGTATTTGTGTATGGTATAGTGTTGCATTACTTATGGTTTCTTGAGTAAGTTATGTGGTAATCTTTTGTTTTGCATTTCCAAGCACAGGACGCTCTGTGACTGTAACTTTATAGTTTATTACTTTGTATGATGCTTCTGGCTTTGTTATGTATTGTTTATTCAATAAAATAAAAAAAATGATAAATTTCACACTGTGTATGAATCCCATTGTTTGTGATGCAAAATTACAGGGAAGCACAATTAACTCTAATTCCCAATGTGTAACTATCATGCAAAATAAAGTAGCAGAATACTGAATTATTATTATAATAAAAAAGAAGCGCTAAACCTACAAGGGTCATACAGCGCAGCAGGGCAGGAAAGGTGCAGGGTATTGGGTAGCAAGAGGGAGGGATTATTACTAGGTCATGGAGTGCAGCAGGGCAGAGGATAGTGTAGGGGTAGAGGGTAGCGAGACGGAGAGGTAGAAAGATCTGTGAGGAGTGCTAGAGGCATTGTCATCAGAGTTTGTGCAGTAAATTAGTTGCTGTTAAAAAGTCAACTAGAGAGTCTGGGTTAAATCAGGGTCCATCAGCAAGAAGGGGAGGTAAAGTAAGGGCAGTAGAGCAGCGATGACGTCGGAGGTCAATTCTGTGCTCGTTGATAGAGTGAACAGTCCAACAGAATAAGGCTAACAGAAATTGGAACCAGACAATTCTCACAGAGTGGAACAGGGCGCCTCTCCATGAGATAACTGTGAGTAAGACGAGTGTGGCCGATGTGAAGACGGGAGAGAGTAGTCTCCCAACCTCGACACTGATGATAAGAAGATTTTAGATTTTGCCACCGAAGTGGCTAGTTTATTGTGCACCCCATATCCATCCTGTGGACGGTAGCGCAAGAGCATATGGATACACAAAAGGCCTAGGCACTAGGCCCCAAAGGGGTTAACAATTGTACATTTGGGTTTATATCTACATTTCAATTATCTGTTACAAGCAGGTATCTTATTTCATGAATAAGATATCTTGACATGTCACATAGGTTATTATATTGTCTATCTCTATATTCCTCAATAAGTGCACAATTGATAAGAAGACGGCCAGAAACCTATACTTTGTTTAATAGGATGCAATTTATGTAGCAGATCAGACCAACGTTGTTGCCAACGAGTGCGAATATGGGTAGCAATTACAGCAAAATAGTCCATGAATGGAACACCTCCATATGAAACTGGGAGATCGTGTACTGCTGTCCGTGCAGCAGTGTCTGCCAGTTCATTGCCCTGTATGTCAACATGATCGGGGACCCAACAAAAAACAATATATTTGTGCTTGCTAGAGATACGGTGTAACCAAAGTTGGATACGAAGAACCAGGGGATGAGGAGAATCAAATTTTCTTGTAGTCTGTAAAGCACTAAGGGAGTCTGAAATTACCACAAATGGTAACACAGGCATAGATGCAATATGGATAAGTGGTATGAGAATGGCATACAATTAAGCCATAAAAATGCTAGCTGGGGATAATAAATGCCCTCTCACTATGCTCTCTGGAAACACTGCTGCGAATCCGACGCCGTCAGAAGACTTGGAACCATCGGTGTACACTGCGATGGCATGAGAATGAGATCGGAAGTGGTTAAGAAAAAGAGAGCGAGAAGCCACCGTAGGCAGTTTGGCTTTCATGCATGGCAGTGGGAAAGAACAGACAAGAACCGTCAGAACTTCCCAAGGAGGTAGGGAAAAGTAAGATGCTACATGAACATAGAAAGGTGGTAACTGAAGAGAAGACAAGAGCGAATGTAGGCGAAGAGAAAAGGGAATGGGTAAACAGGGGCAACGAACAAATAAAGAACTAACATCTGTGACTAGCCTATATATGGAAGGATTGCGGAGGTCATGAGAGCGAACATAATAGCGAAGACAATGAGCATCACGGCGATTGGTCAATGATGGAATATTCGCCTCTGCATAGAGGCTCTCAACAGGTGGAGAAAGAAAAGCACAGAGGCATAAACGTAATCCCTGGTGATGGATGGGATGAAGGCTAGAAAGCGTTGCAGAAGAGGCCGCTGAATATATCTGGTCGCCATAATCGAGTTTCGATAAAATTAGGGCTGAATGTAGTCGAAAGAGTTCTACGATCAGCCACAGGCCCCCCCACCCCCCATGAAAGATGAGCGAGGATTTTAAGGAGATTCTGCCGGCTATGACAAGTTGCCTTCAGAGAGGTAATGTGAGGTTTCCAGGATAACCGATGGTCAAACAGAAGGCCGAGAAACCTGATAGTATCACGTTCTCGGATATGCGAGCCATATAGGTACAATGGATTATCAGAGATGACAGAACGTCTAGTGAAAGTAATTTGGTGTGTTTTAGTACTAGAAAATTTAAACCCATGAATAGTGGGCCCAATTTGAATCACAGTTGACCGCATGCTGGAGAGAAACTTCAATGAGGTGACAGTCAGCGCCTGCACAAGCTATAGCAAAGTCATCAACACAAAGTGATGACCAAATATTAAATGGAAGAATAGATGCCAGATCATTTATAGCAAGGAGAAAAAAGTGTTCTGCTCAGAACACATCCCTGGGGGACACCTTCAGCTTGGACAAAGTCCGGTGAAAGCATATTATTAACCCGGACATGGAAATGTCTCTCAGATAAGAAGTTCTTAAGGAAAAATGGTAGATTGCCTCGGAGGCTTAAGGAGTGAGCTTGGGTCAAGAAGTTATATCTCTAAGTTGCGTCATATGCCTTCTCATTTTCCGATAACTGAGTGGTTATTGGAAAAGGCATTATGAACATACGTATCTAAGCGTAGTAAGGGGTCAATAGTAGAATGGCCCTTACAAAAGCCATATTGACTAGTGGAGAGACTATTGTGTGTCTCTAAATACCACATCAAACGTCTATTTACCAGACGTTCCATCACCTTGCAAACTGCACTTGTAAGAACAAAGGGACGATAGTGGGAGGCATTATGTCCCGTAGTACCTGGTTTACGGAAAGAGAGAACAATGGCAGATTTCCACAGCTGGGGAAGAACTCCTTGCAACCAAATAAAATTAAAGAGCCATAAGAGCAGCAAGGGCTGACCGGTGTAAATGCTGGAGCATACGAATATGAATGACGTCAGGCCCAGCTGCTGATGATCGACAAGCAGAGAGTGTTGCCTCCAGTTCCAGAAGTGTAAAAGGCACATAAGATTCTTCTCTGATAGAAGAAAAGTTTAAGGGCTCTAACTCTCTGGCAGACTTTGAGGAAAGAAACGAGGGACATTGATGGAGCCTCTGAGATATACGGACAAGATTACCAATTTCGGTGGCAACGTCAAGAGGGTTTGCTATAGCGACACCGGCAACCCGAAGAACGGGAGCCGGGTCAGGAGAGTATTTACCACTCAGTTTCCGTACTTTTTTTTCCAGACTGCACTCATAGAGGAAGCCAAAGTGACTATAGAAACATAACCCTGCCAGCAAATGCGTTTAGCGTCACAGATGACATGGCGGGCGACCGCTCTCTTAAACTTAAAATCAAGGAATCTCTCTGTGGTTCAATTGTACTGATATCTACCTCACGCAGCGCGTTTCAAACGTACTGCCCGAGCACAAGCAGGAGACCACCAAGGCACGCACCTCTGAGAATGCCTGCCCGAGGTTTGAGGTATTTCTATACCTCAAGTCGAGAAGAGGTGTAAAAGCTTATCAATGGAGGACGAAGAAGGATCCTCACTAAAAGCAGTTTGAAGTGAGTAAAGGTCCCAATTCGCTCGGTCAAATTACCAGCGTGGGCTACGAGGTGGTAAATATGAAGGAGAAGTAAAGATGATTTGAAAATGAACGCTGTGATGCAAGTCCGGGAATGAGAATGAGTACGAAGATCAAAATGGATGGGAGTACCCGTATTTAAAACATGGAGGGGGAGAGAAGCGAGAAAAACCTCCAACTGAATGCTGTGGGAGTCACAGTGAGACCCCCCCCAGTGGAAATGGTGAGCATTAAAATCGCCAAGTAACAGAAGTGGTGGTGGTAAGGAAGAAACCAGAAATGCAACATCTGGGTTAGATAATGCCTGAGAAGGAGAGAGATACAAAGAACAAATTGTATACCTCTTATTCAAGTGGATGTGGGCTGCAGTGTAACGCAGCGAAGTATGAACAAAGATCTGAAAATGACCAGATGAATATAATAAAACATAGCCCGAGATGGGATGGATAACAGCAGAGTGTAATTCGGGTTCTTGTAAACAAACACAAACAAGGGAAAACTGGGAGAGCAACACCTGAAGCTCACCCCGGTTACCTCTGAGGCCTCGGATATTCCATTGTAAATAAGCCATGATTTGCGAAGAGAAAGATTCAAGAAATCTGAAGGTAGAGGTATCTACGGACTAGAAGGGTTAGAAAAGAACATATGTGGCGGCAGCGGAAAATGAACAAGCAGTGAAGGGTTGGGAAGCTGCAAATAATAATATAATATATTTATTTCTACAAGTACATATACAAGGTATACAGGCCTAGCTGACATCAATGACATACTACTATTAGGTCAGTTTTGTCCCAGGATGCGACCCACAGAAGTCTGCTAAAACCCAGGTACCCATTTTAAACTGATGGATGAACAGGGACAGCAGGTGTCTTATGGAAACACGTTCCTAATGTTTTTCAGCCGTACCGGAGGAGATTCTAACTCCGGACCTCAGTGGGCGAACCGAGTGCGTTAGCGATCGAATTATGGGAACTGTGCAGACAGAGAAGAGTGGATAGGAAGAACAGGTGGAAGATCGGTGTCCATCAATGGTCTAGTCTCCTCAATATATTTGGAGATAGCTTCAAGTGTTTCAGAGAACAAGGACGTTTATGTGGGACGATATTGGAGATGGAAGGAGGGTGAATAAAGATCAGGGCGACAATGGAACTGGAGGGAACTGAGAAGAAGCTTGGGAGGGGGCAGGAGA
The DNA here is from genome assembly GCA_009830355.1 of Cherax destructor. Taxonomy (NCBI): domain Eukaryota; kingdom Metazoa; phylum Arthropoda; class Malacostraca; order Decapoda; family Parastacidae; genus Cherax; species Cherax destructor. The sequence continues at coordinate 93,025 of WNWK01006946.1, read as the reverse complement.
GGAAGCGACCTGGGAGGGGGAAGAAGAGGAAGAAACTTGGGAGGGGACAGGGAAGGAAGGTACTGTACGAGGAGGAGGATGAACCTTCACACTCCTAACAGAGCCAGTAAGAGGTGAAGAACCAGGTACAGAGACTGGAAAGGAAAAATGTGCAGGTAGAAGAAAGGTAGGAGGGATTAAAGGAGATTTTAACAATGGGGATTTTTTGGACTTCGGAGAAGTAGAGGGGCGATGGGGAGGAGTTGTACGAAGTCTTGTAGACATAGAAACTTGTGAGTGAGAAGAGGAAGAGGTGAGAACAGAATGAGGTGGCGAGGTAGGGACCTCTGAGTCCAGGACTGCAAAAAAAAGTAGAGACAGTGGTGACTGTGGAAGGGGTGACCACAGAGGAGGCTGCAGAAGCTGGGACCCCAGAGGTGGGGGGTCGTTTAGTAACTCGAGAATAAGAAATACGGGGAAGTCTCCCTTGGATGCATAGATGAGACTGCCATAGCATAAGGAAAGACTTCTGTCTCTGAGACAATGGATTTCTCGCTCATTTAAGTAAACTTGGCAACGGCGAGAGTAAGATGGGTGAGCTTCATGAGAATTAAGGCAAGAGGGAGGTAGACTACAAGATGTATTGGTATGGTCGTCGGCTCCACAGACTGGGGATTCAGCCATGGATCTGCAATATTTCGCTGGATGACCAAAACACCAGCAATTTCTACACTGTGGTGGTGAAGGGAACTTGTAAATGGTGTCCCGCAATATAAACCAAGGACGGATGCTCACGGCAGTCAAAAAATTAAGCGAGCTGCATTGCACAGGTATCGTGTCTACTTTGAGGATTGGGAGGTCTTAGAGCTCAAGCTGTTCCAGAATGTCATCACCACATGTCTGGAAATTCCGTTGGACAATGGTATGGGGTAGAATGACAGTACCACTACAAGAATTGAGAGAATGACGTTTTTCAATAATTACAGGAATAGCATCTATAAATAACAAAAAAGGCACAATACCGTGACTGGAACAATACACACACAACCCGCACATATAAAGAGAGAGCTTACGACGACTTTCGGCCCGACTTGGACCATTTACAAAGTCACACTAACACACAGAGACAGAGGAAGGGTATTTATAGGCAGGCAGACAGGGGAGGGTACAAGAGAGTGGGGAAATGTAGGAGTAGTGGTAGTAGTGGTAGTAGTAAAGGTAGTAGTAAAGGTAGTAGAGTAACAGTCATAGGGAAGGAGCACTGCTATGAGGCTAGCGGCCGCAAGGGGGTACGAGAGGAAGAAAAGCGAAAAATGAAGGAAAATACAAGGCAAAAGAAAGAACAGAAAGAAAGGAACCCAAGGAGAAAAAGGAGAAGGGGAAGATAAGACAGGGAAGGAATCAGGTTAGTCACGGGTGTTCTGAAGTTTAGAGCATTTAACAATGTAATGAGAGAGAAAGCATCAACAGAGACAAAGCCAGGGCTAAGATTCATACAGGGAAAGTTGTATAAGGAGGATTCAACCAGGCGCGACATGAAAGTTAGCGTAGGGAGACAGTTTTAGCAGAAGACCAATCAATGGGATGACTGTGATCTCTGACATGACAGAAAAGAGCATTATTAGTGTCGGCAAGCCTAACACTATTTTTGTGCTCCCTGAGTCTGTCAGAAAGAGATCGGCCAGTTTCTCCGAAGTACTGAAGAGGACAGGAGGAGCAAGAAATAGAGTAGACACCAGGAGAATCTGTGGAGGTAGGGAGGTATGAACTAGATTAGCGAAGAGTGTTAGTTTGGCGAAAGGTAAGTTTGATGTCTAAGGAACGGAGAGAGTTGCTGAGATTAGAGGACCAGAGATGTAGGAAGGCAGAGGACTGGAGAGTTCTCAGGAGTAGAGGGTTTAGGAGAGAAGAGTCCGTTTAGCACGAGAGAAGCAGACTCTGCTTTCCTCGTGCTAAACGGACTTTCTTCTCCTAAACCCTCTACTCCTGAGAACTCTCCAGTCCTCTGCCTTCCCTACATCTCTGGTCTCTCTAATCTCAGCAACTCTCCGTTCCTTAGACATCAAACTTACCTTTCGCCAAACTAACACTCTTCGCACTAATCTAGTTCATACCTCCCTACCTCCACAGATTCTCCTGGTGTCTACTCTATTTCTTGCTCCTCCTGTCCTCTTCAGTACTTCGGAGAAACTGGCCGATCTCTTTCTGACAGACTCAGGAGCACAAAAATAGTGTTAGGCTTGCCGACACTAATAATGCTCTTTTTTGTCATGTCAGAGATCACAGTCATCCCATTGATTGGTCTTCTGCTAAAACTGTCTACCCTACGTCTAACTTCATAGTCGCCGCCTGGTTGAATCCTCCCTTATACACAACTTTCCCTGTATGAATCTTAGCCCTGGCTTTGTCTCTGTTGATGCTTTCCTCTCTCATTACATTGTTAAATGCTCTAAACTTCAGAACACCCGTGACTTAACCTGATTCCTTCCCTGTCTTATCTTCCCCTTCTCCTTTTTTCTCCTTGGGTTTTCCTTTCTTTCTGTTCTTTCTTTGCCTTGTATTTTCCTTCATTTTTCGCTTTTCTTCCCTCTCGTACCCCTTGCGGGCCGCTAGCCTCATAGCAGTGCTCCTTCCCATATGACTGTCTACTCTACTACCTTTACTACTACCTTTACTACTACCACTACTACCACTACTCCTACATTTCCCATCTCTTGACCCCCCCCTGTCTGCCTGCCTATAAATACCCTTCCTCTGTCTCTGTGTGTTAGTGTGACTTTGTAAATGGTCCAAGTCGGGCCGAAACGTCGTCGTAAGCTCCTCTCTTTTGTATGAATAGCATCTATGGTTGTAAGGAGAAAAAGATCGCGAGCTTGGCTAGCATTCTGTGCCGTCACGATGCGTACACTGCTCTTGAGAGTATTTAAGTATATACCTCGACCAACATGGCTAATACTGTGATTGGAAAGATAGTCAGGAGAAGAAGTCGGTCGCAGAGTAAAAAAACTTAGTCCATTGTGTATTTTGAAACAGTGTGTAAAGGCAGTGAGTGTCGTGCCGGTCTTTTCTGGGAAGAGTGAGAAGGAAGCGAAGGAGTATCATCAGTTAATGGTCTTGGGCATTTAGGAGTAGGACCGGAGTTAGTCCGACGTTGGACGGGTGGGCGATCCGAAAATCGCCACACCATAGAGGGAGAAGCCAGAAGCATGGTCAAAGAAGTGCAGAGGTCAGATGTATCAAAGGAGTCAGACAGAACCCCGGTACCTGGAGCGGGTAGTGAAACGGCACTAGCAGGAGGTACAGGGGCATTAGAGATGTCCGAAGAGTGGTCAAATAACGAGGTAGAATCAGAACAAGGTGTGGTGGCAGAAAGGGGCACAAGAGGAGTTGTTTCATTGATTTGGGACTCAATGGTTATGTCACTTCTTTCTTTTTGTTTTTTAGAAAAAAGAAGAAGGAAAAAATGGAAAACGTGGAGGAATAGCTCCTAGGAGGAATGAAAGGGCCGTAAATTCCCCTCCACGCCCAAGAGGACCCCAGCACCGCAAATAGTGCAGATGCAACATGAAACCCATGTCATACCCTACCCTTCATGCCATTAAACCAGCAATCCGGGATAGCAACCTCACATCTACCGAGCCATCTCGGTGGACAAAAGAGAGGACGGCAGGATACCCACCACAAAGCATACCTCCTTCGACCACCACTCCCCGGAATCCGAAAGGCAGCCTCCAGAGACACCCGTCACCCGAAAGACTCCCCCAGGAGACCGGAGAGGGACTGGGACATCCCCAGGTGATCCAGATTCCACGGCAAACTACACCACCACCACGGACCTCAACGGAATGGGATGGACCACGGTACCCTTCCCCCTACCTTGGAACTAGAGTGCCTGCGGGAAGAATCCCAAAGGCTGAAAACAGGAAGGGGATAGGGGAGGGATGGGGAGAGAAGGAATGGGAAAGGGGGAATGAAGATGATTGGATAGAGAAGGGAGGATTGGGGTAATTAGATTCGGTCTGAGGAAGGAGACCAAAAAGTCTAATTCCTTAGACCAAGAGTCTCTTCACCGCGCCAAGGTGACCCCCTTGAAGAGACAGAACATTGAAGGTATCCAAGTTTCCTAACTAAAAACAAGAGCTTACACGCGCGTGCGTTGACTGAAGCTGGATTTGAACCCTAGCAGTGAGGGCAGGATCAATGTTATTTAACTATATTTAGGACTGTAATAATGTAAGTTCGGTGTTGACACCACAATGGAAGTTCAGTTTTGACACCACAATGTCTTAGTAATCAGGATTAGTACACCTCGCCTCAGTATTGTAAACTGGTAAACTGACACCTACAAAATCTGATATCAGACCCCTCCATTACGTAAAATATATTTTATAAAAAGTTTCAAGCCATTACGAAGACACATTGTCAAGTTTTCGCACTCAAAGCAATATATCAAATTGGCAAACGAAATTAGAAATTCGTACCAATCCAGCACAGTACTAATATAAACCATCCACTACATACAATGAGTTAAAAGTTTGAAGGACATCTGAAGACGCATTGTTATGTTTTCACACGGAGAGAATAATCCCACTGTTATTATTTTATAAAATTGGAAATTTGTCACATACACAACTGACAGGAAATCTGAATCATCCTTCGAGTTAGATCCATTAGTGTTAAGAGTTTCAAGCCGACCAGAAGAGCAATTCTTATGTTACGGAGAAAAATGCTACCTTTATTTTTATAACAGAACTGACAGATGAACACCCGTAGTGAGAGTTTGAAGCCGATCTGAAGCGTTGTCATGTTATCGCAGGGAAACCCGCAGGGAGGATAAAAACCCAGAGAAAACTATATTTATATCTCTAGAAATACCTAATGAGGAAGGAGAGGACGAGGTGAATAAAGGAAAGAGTGGGAGGAGGAGAGAGGGAGAAAGACGACATGTAAAGGAATCGATGAAAAGATAAGCAGTAGAGGGAAGGGAATAGAGTTACAGCAATTATCAAAACAAGATGAGAGACAGACACAGAGACCGAGAGAAAGAGACAAAGAGAGAGATAGAGAGAGAGAGAGAGAGAGAGGCGGTGCGGTGGTCTCCAGTAGAGCAATAAGGTAATCTTGGGCTGTGAGTGAAGAACAGATTAAACTGTTGGTCTTCCAGGAAATGTGTGATTACTTGAGCACATTGACGGATGAGAGGCAAGAACCAGTGAGAAGGATGAGAGGCAAGAACCAGTGAGAAGGATGAGAGGCAAGAACCAGAGAGAAAGATGAGAGGCAAGAACCAGAAAGAGAAGAACCAGAGAAAGATGAGGCAAGAACCAGAGAGAGAGAGAAGATGAGGCAAGAACCAGTGAGAAGGATGAGAGGCAAGAACCAGAGAGAAAGATGAGAGGGAAGAACCAGAGAGAAAGATGAGAGGCAAGAACCAGAGAGAAAGATGAGAGGCAAGAACCAGAGAGAAAGATGAGAGGCAAGAACCAGAGAGAAAGATGAGAGGGAAGAACCAGAGAAAGATGAGAGGGAAGAACCAGAGAGAAAGATGAGAAGAACCAGAGAGAAAATGAGAGGAAGTACCAAACACACTAATCTTAAGAATCAGAGAATAGAGGGAACGAAGTAAAGATGAGAGACCAGAGAAAAATGCAGGTAAGTACAACCATCCATCAAATCTGAGACTAATGAGTTATAAAGATGTCTAGAAATCTTGAGTCAATATCAACCTATGTAATACTGATTCTAGTATAAGCTAGCATTCTGTTAGCTTTCCTGCTTTGCTTCTCTTGCTTCGGAATATTTGTTGCCAAACATTTAGAATTTGTGTTTTAGAATAATAAATCCAAAATTTATAACTTTGCTTTTGTTAACTCGCATAGTCCATTAACTCAAAGTAGGTCGTAATGGAACAATGCCAATGAATAAATAGATGAATGGATGGGAACTCGAAAAGTGGTCTTGTTTTATATAGCTGGACTAATGCTGTACCACTTGAGATACGAATCTTACACGAAGAGTTTACAAGCAACACAACTGCGACTGTTATAAACTATATCTTCCTACAACCACAAAACGCTTCCCCAATAAAGATACCCAAGTGTTGTACAAGTGTCTCATCCATCAGCTTGTTGGTTTTCTGAACAATTTATCTACAATGCGGATCATACTTAAGAGATAATGCTACAAGATCAGTTCGCTGTGGCTCACAAAGATTTAATGACTTATGTCAAATGAGGAGGATAAGACCCTCCTAGCAAGACAGAAGGAAGATCAAATATCTTTCTTCTATAACTTGGAAGCTGAAAAAGAGAAGGATGCTTTCTTTGAAATCGCTGATTCTTCACAGTTGGAATCGTCGTCTTCCCAGACGGATACAGAAGTGCCACATCCAGGTAATGCTCAAAGGTTTTATTTAATCGAAACGAGGGAAGAGCATTCCAGATATTCTGCTTAGCCCGAGAGTTCCTGCCACTATCGATCATTTCAGCGTCTCAGCGGAACCCTGACAAAAGTATCGGGGCAGAACCTTAGGGAGATGACGCTCTCGGAAAGATCAATACTACAACACAGGATGGTCAACAGGGAAGTACTCGTTAGGGCAAAAAAAAAAAAGCCTGAACCTTCCATCTGAAATCCCACTCCTACGCTTGTACTCGAGGCTTTTACCCGATGTGTCAAATTTAAGAAGATTGAGAGAATTATTATCATGTGTATAAAAGGCAACCAAGAGATTCTTCGAAGGGCGTCTAAGACCGGCAACAGTACAACCGTGAATTAGTCAAGCACTTTCATTGCTGCTCTTAAGAAGTAGAATTTGAATCATGTGTGAAGCCTGGTGTTTAACACTGGTTTGTCTGAGGAAGCGTTCAAGAAATTACAAGTTGGCATCAACCGGAGGATTATCTGAATTGCTTGTTATCAGCATGTCTTGGAAGTCATTCTCTCTTGATGTCGTCAAAGAGGAGTATGAACCTCCCATCTACCTCAATAACCCTAAGTTCGTGCGGGTCAAAGAGAAGAGGAGAATCGTTCATGGATCAATCCTGAAGCCAGAAACTGACCTTCAGGATCTCGTTGAAGAGATCTCTGGTACTCTGGAGGCAGTAATCGAGTAGAAGGTTTACCCCAAAGACGACTAAAAGAAATTCCTGGTTCTGTCGCACAATAACCTAGGGGAAGATTACAAAACTAAGCGCTAAACCTACAAGGATTTTACAGTGCTGCGTTGGTGGCTAAAAGATTCTCTTCTCTAAAACCATTTCACAGCATCGTGATAGCGAAGACCTAGAACATCTTCGATTTAATTATCTGGAACGGGCATCAGGAGTCTGAGATCTTCCTTGCAAGGCAACCTTCTTTGAAGGAAAATGAAATTACTAATGTTTCATGGCCTCCGTCATGAGAGCACCGCGAGGGGTAACTACCCTCATCGCACACTTCAACTCATTCATCACCAAGGATGAGACCCTGAGAACTGTTGCTCAGCACAAGAACATGAACCAAATGCTAAGGAGTTGAAATATCACCTAAAGATGTGCATGAGGGTATAAATATTAGGGCTACTTGTGTCCCAATTAAAATATAAACTTATTATTTACTAATTAGGTTCTTACCAGACTGGGGAGTGTCGTCTAACCCCCACAGCTCACCTGTCCCTGTAATCAGCTGGGTGGGTGAAACGGGAGGTGCTCTCCATCTATACTGGCTGGACCAACTCACTACACATACCCCTGGACACTGTCACTTGGTCAAGACTAGTGGATTTTGTACCTCTACAGATTTTGAGTCTCCATATTTCGTGTTTAATGCTTAGTGCTGATTATTATTAAATTATAATCATGGGGAGCGCTAAACCCGTAGGATTATTATTATAATAATATAGCCATACAGCGCTGAACTGCTTGGTGCTGAAATCTTAGCCGCTGGCAGGAGCAAGTGTGACAGTGAATAAACTGACTTAGTTTTACAGCATAAACAAGTTCCTCAATAACAGAAAAAAAGGTAAAAGACGAACTTAATCCAAGTAATAAGATCAGCAAATAGATCACTCAAATATAATTTGATCACTCTGATAAGTACACAACTAGATCCCTCAGACCTTTTGAAGTACACTCATACTGGATAGTAATAAACACCTTATATTACGAAGGCAGGTACGCACTTACAAGGCCTGTTGTACACCTGGCCTATCGTACACCTGGCCTGTTGTACACCTGGCCTATCGTACACCTGGCCTATCGTACACTTGGCCTGTTATACACCTGGCCTATCGTACACCTGGCCTGTTGCACACCTGGCCTGTTGTACACTGGCCGTAACTCAAGTCTCAAGAGAAAGATAAATCCGAAGTCAAACAGGGAAAAGTGGTAGTTTTTTTCTTTACATTTATATTCCCTTCACAATACAATATTTACAAAGATAAATCAGCAATACAGTAAGTCAGAGAGCAAAGAGCCATTCATAACAGTTGGTTATACACCTCAGAATAGTGAAGAGAGGATTGACAGTATACAACCAGCTTGTGTGAGAGTCTAACCCACAGCGAAGGGGTAAAGCACAACTTCCCCTCGGCTGGGGGTCCGTGCTCACGCTATTTGATAGAACAATTAATAGAACAGTGGGGCCCTGATCTGTTCTATTCTGAACTGCCAGTTTGCTGGTTGAGAGAGCAAGCTAAGGGGTGTGTGATGAACTCTGAATGAATTGCAACGTACTGGGTGCACGCCACACCTTAGGTACAACTATATAAGTACACCAAGACAGGGTTAACTAGATAAGTGGGATGTTGTTGCAGTACAGTAGAATATAAACACAGTAGACCATGTTGTAAAATATACGACATACCATTAACAACCTTTTGTCTCGTATCAAGAGACAAAACCAGATTGTAGCAGCTTTACATGTAAGCATCTCTAAGGGAATGGATAAGAACCGACAACCTCTTACCTGTAGATGAATGGTTCAGAGAACCGACGAGTTGGTAAATTAGACACATATGCAACACTTGGGTATCTTTATTGCATATGTGTCTAATTTATCAACCTCTTACCTCATAATAACTACACCTAATAATGTACTTAATGGTCATGCTGGGAAGATAAGCAGTAAAAAGTTATAATTTAACAAAGAAAGAAATTTATATGTGACCAACCTGCCAAGTCTGCTAGGCGCCCTCCACACCGCTTCCAGGATAGTAAACATATAGAATTTTCCATTAAGATTCAATCATCAAAACCGCAAAACATGGACGTCAGTCACCCTTATGAAGACGTCAGAACGGAGAAACGCCGCAGGAGACGTCAGAACGTGGGAAAGGCGGCTGGGATAGAACAAACATCCACACTAAACAGCAGTAAGAGAGTGACTGTCTCCTCAACCAAACACATTCTCACGTCTTATGGCGACCGTAAACCAATCAGAACCTAGTTTAAGCGACTAACGATTCATATCAAGGCTACCTAGTGAGAGGCTGGAGCCAAACACCAGCATGACCCAACAAGGCAGGCGGTAGTTTAAGCGATAAACTTTTAACCCTATTTACATACATACCTAATATATAAATTAATGTAAACATGAGAATATAAGGATAGACGTTAATATGTACATACATATGGAAAGGTACATTAATGAACTCCCCACCGTAGTAAAATATTGAGCTCTAATATTTTACGTGGGTTAACAAAATGCTTAAGTTAAATTTAATATGTAAGTTAATTTTATAGGTACACATATCGAATGATGAGTTAAATATTATCACATTCATCACATAAAGCAGAACTGTTTTTTTTTTTTTTATGTTTTATTTAAACCATTACAGATACATATACCTTGATCAATACATATATAACAATAGCACGGACATATATCACAATACCATTATCAATACTTTGATCCCAGTCCGCCTCATGACACTATACATTATTTCCCTTACCCATCCTGCACACCATACTGCTAATTACATAGGTGATACCCATCTTTGACTTAATTAAGCCGGAACATCACAAAACCACAATATTATATCCTACTTCCCAAATCCCCAAAACCCCTAACCAATCCTAAATCATCGTTACATTATCCTAAAATACCATATATGTCTGTGGTATTAAGTACCACACAAACTAATATTAAAACAGAATACATCTTGTTCTACAAGCTCAAAATGGGACCTATTGATTATAGGAAATCCCCCCCATACACCCCTCCAGTGCTTCCCCTACATTACATAATACATAACATCCCTACATACACAACATCATTATTACTAAACACCATACAATTAAGTGTTTTTGGCACACCATACATGCTTCATCAGTGATTATAAAACCAGGCTCCACAAAGACCTGAAAACATAACCCTAACCATATATTTAACATTATGTATGAAAGTAGTCAAAACAAAAACTACAGATACTTCCAGCTTGGCCTGTAACCTTCTTAGAACATATTTTAGATCATCCAAGCAAATCGTCCATAGGTACAAAACATAAACCCTTTGTATTGCGCATCATAGGCCTCATAAGCCCCATATCTGCTCGCCACCATCGTTCTAAATGCACTAATAAATTAAATTAAAAATATATTTTTGTTGTTTGAACTGCTCAATCCTACCTCCTCCTATTAAGCTCAGATCTATCCCCAGGCGACCACCCAGCCAGAAGGTTCAACCACACACTTCACCTTCCCACCTTACCATACTCAATCTAACACCCAAATCCCTGATTATATAACATAGGAACTCTTAACCTGAAAACCCCCCTCCCCCCCTAATCCTAACTCCCCTCCCACATCACCTTCAAAGATCTACCCCCCTTCCCTACCCTTAAACTCCCTATTGACATGTCCCTATATTCCTTCACAAAGGATTTCTCCCAATCCCTACCATACACCTCCCTATTCCTACACTTGGTCCTATACATACCTGCTCCCAAAGCGCTGACCCGACGGTACCCACGCAAATCCCTAACTGCCCACGAAATGAAAATGAAATCTAAAATCAAGTACGAAATCCCCCTGCGTATAACTGACTCCACACCACCCAAATCTAAACACAAGGCCCTTAAGGGAGACATTCTCCCTCCTCCTACTAATCTCAATACCTTCCCCAACCAATCCCTCACTAAACACAAACCCTCGCAAAAGTACACTACATGATATGCTGTTTCCAAGCCACCACATGTGGCACATTGCCCATCCCCCACCAACCCCATCACATGTAACTGTTCCCTGGATGCCAAAATGCCCTGATAAAAGCGATAACCCGTATCCCTTACCTTTGGGTGTACCCTTAATTTCCCAAAACACTTCCAAATGAAATTCCAATTATACAGAGGCTAAGCCTCATAACCCCTCACTTCCCCACCACCCATACCAATCCTATCTAACCTTCGTACCTTACACCTATGTGGATCTGTCATTATCAACATCGCTCTCAGCATCGCCTCACAATGCAAAACATCCCCTCCAACCCACCACCTTCGTACCTCTCTCATAACTAAACCCACCCGCTTCCCTCGTTCCCCTCCCTTGTCAGGTATTCATTCCGTACAAACACACTTTTTAACCTATTCCGTAAAGGCACCAATCCCACCCCACCCCTACGGACCCCTAATTCTACTATCTCTCTATGCAACCAATGTCTTCCCTGTCCTCACACAAAATCCAACACCCTTTTCAACAAACGCTTCACATCTACCTCTACTAACGGATACACCACCACCCTGAACCATAACTTAGGATATACCAAGGTATTAACAACCACTGCCCTTTGTAATAAAGTGACCTCCCCCACCCCCCAACCATTCATTCTAGCTAATGCCCTATCCACCACAATCTGCGAGTTTACCCTACGTGCCTCCACCGCATCTGCACAAAAAGTAATGCCACAAATAGTTATGTTATTCACGCAAGTCCAACCCTCTCTTACTCCCAACGTCCTCCCCCCCCATCCATTCCCCTACCTCCAACAACTTCGATTTTCCGCTATTAACCTTCATCCCTGTTGCTTCCCCAAAATATTCCGCTAACTTATTCACTCCTTCCAACTGCCCCTTCTCTGTTACCAAAATCGTTGTGTCATCTACATACCCCAGAATGCAATCTACCTCCCCCACCCTCTTTACTCTATTCCTTAACTGTTCCTCTACCAATCTATAGAAAGGATCCTGTAGCAAAGCAAACAGAATCTGAGAGAGTGGACAACCTTGCCATAATCCCCTATGCATACCAACCCCATTACTCAACCTCCCATTTATTTGAACTTTCATCAAAGCCCCATCAAACAAAGTCCTAACCCAGTCCACCACTGCTGACCCAAACCCCTGCCTTAACATGATTTCCCTTAACATATCCCTATCTACCCTATCATATGCACTTTGCCAATCTATTCCCAAGACACCTCCCTTTTGCGACTCCTCTATAAATTGCCTAATCTGCCTATGCCCCATTCTAATACTCCTCCCCGGCACCCCCAATTGACCCCTATGCAAACAACTCTTTAGCCCCGACTTTATCCTATTTGCCAATACCTTCGCAAAGATTTTATAATCTGTTGTCATTAAAGCTATGCTACGATAATCCTGTAGGCCCACCTTTGTCCCTGACTTCTCCACCAGCACTATAACCCCTGTTCGCATCGACTCCCCCATTTGTTCACTCCTTCTTAATTCATTCATGAGCCAAACTAAAACTTCCTTCAAAACCTGCCAATGCGAAACATAAATATCTCCTGGTAACCCATCGATTCTCGGAGATTTCCCCAAATTTAAACCTTTCACCGCCTCCCATACCTCCTCTTCCGTAATCCGCGCCTCAAACATGTTTCTCTCCTCAACCCCAATAAAACTATGAATTCCCTCCAATATCCCCTTTTTCACCTCCAAAGAACCCTCCTGAGCCGCGAATTTTTCTCTGAACCAAACTTCCGCATACCCCACCATACCTTCCGTTGTCCATAGTATACTACCCACCTGATACTCTCCACCCTCCTTATCCACCTTCAACGACTCTATCAGCATCCGTTTCCTCCTTGACTGAAAAGGCCTCAGGACCACCCGCGACACCTTATTCCCCCACAATACCTCCTCCATTCCACTCCTCACCCGTAATGCCTGAAACCGTTCTAACTGTATTTCCTTCAACTTGTCTCGTAATTCCTGAACTTCACTTTCATGCCTACCATCCCAAACCCCTCCTAAATACCCTTCTAACAACCCCTCCAGGTACCTATGATAACCAAACCTCATCCTCACGTCCTCCCTCCCTACCCTCCCATAAACTTTTTTTATTTCTTCCTTACCTACCTCATTCCACCATTTCACCACACTTCCTTGCAACCTCCTCCCCTCCTCCCATCCCCCTACAAAGACCCCCACCACCCCTGGAAAAACTCCTCCCCCTCTCTACCCAACAAAGCTACATTCAGCTTCCAAAACCCTTTAAAAACACGAACTACCCCCTCCCATACCCCTTCAAACAATACACCTCGATGGTCCAAAAACCCAAAATCCATGTACTGCACCTTCGTAATCTCCATACCCGAGACGTGTAGATCCTATCCAACCTCGCCGCATAATTATGCCTAAAGTACGTGAACTCGGCCATTCCCCTCCCTCCACCTACCACATCTATCAGACTCGCCACCCCCAACACATTCCTAAGGGATTCTAAAACACTCCCCTCACCTCTTGGCTCCACATCCCTAATCCTTATCATGCTATTCCAATCCCCTCCTACTATCACCACATTTGCTAAACCCCCTCAAACTATACGTCAAATCAGTATTTACAAACTCATTCTTAACCCTCCTATTTGTTACCACAGGCATGTATACCCCTATGAAACTAACCTGCAGCCCTCCCCACACCCCATCAACCCTCACTACTCTAAAACCTACCACTTCCCATGAGGACAAGTGAAAAGGGCAACCCTTCCTGATTCCCACCAGAACCCCACCTTTTAGAGCCCCGGCATCACTAGCATACACCTTATAACCTTTGAGGACCATCTCCCTACCCCGTCGATAATTATGTTCCTGGATAAATATTACATCTACATTCCATCTCAACAATGACACTGCTACCCACTCTCTTTTGGCCTCATTCCTGAGGCCATTAACATTGAACGTTAAACACCTGAATAATACGCAGGTGGATTTTCCTTCTGCTACGCTGATCTTATTTCACCCTTGACATATGGCCTCCCATCTCTTAATTTTCCCTCATTCTTCATTATTTTTACAACATCTTCTTGCCAATCCTCTGCCCTGCCGTCAAAACCTCATCATCTGAATCCTCCCCTGCTCGCTTCCTAGCCCCCCCTTTATCACCTAATACCTCCAGCTCCTCCTCCTCCTCCTCCCTATGCACCTCCACCTCCACCACCGAGCTCTCTCTCCTGTGTCCCATTCCTTGCACCTCAAGCACTGGTGGCTGACACTACACCACCTCACCTGCTATGGAGTCTCCTTCTTGCTCCCCGAGGGTCTCACCCTGTCGGTCCGACAGGAGTGATGTATCACCTTCCAAAAATGCATTTAAATCCTCCAAAAGGTCCGACTCCACCTGACACACCTTCTCCTCCGTACACACTGTAACCTCCTGCGCTCCTTCCATATCCACCTGCAGTTGCTGCTCCCAGACCTCACGTCCTTCCTCCTCTCGATCAACCTCTTCACTCCAAGCACGTCACACCACACCCTCCTGCGCTCCTATAACCACATTGCCCTCATCGCCAACATTCTGCATCCCATCTTGCTTCTCCGCACGATGCTGCATACTCTGCTTCTTTCTGTCCCCTGATCTGCTGCTCACACAGTCCACAGCAACCTGTCCCAGTCCACCACACAACTGACACGTCCGGACCTGACCCACGTATGTTACGTATACCTGCGACCGGAAATCTTGCATTAGGATATATGAGGGAATCGGTGAACGCAATGACATCTTTACAGAATATGTTCCTTCGAGTGTGCCGGTATATAACCCAGACGACCATCTGCCAATCGTAACTGCGTGCACCACCCCATACTTCTGCAACTCTTGCCTGATGTCGCATTCTCCCGCCTCAAAAGAAACATTCCTAAGCTTGATCCACTTAAACAATGCGGAGACATCCTGGACACATACCTCCAATCCTTGCCTCACCTGTAGTCGTTGGTCTTGAAACTTATCAACCACTCTCTGGTACGCCGATGAACATGCAAATTTGATGAACAGTCGTTTTGCCCCATTTAAAGCTATCCCGTAGACTTCAGAGTGCTCCACTCCCAATGTATCTCGTATTATAGCTGGTAAGACGATATCTGCATTTGCCGAATTTGAAGAATCTCAACCCCGATCGTATTAACACGACGTCTGTACCCATCCGCCATGGTCAAACGACTGAGCAGGCACCACCGTGCACCAGGGGTCTCCACCAACCACCCGCACTCCACGAAGGCTGGGTGTGGAATGCCACATAAAGAAGAACTAGCTTGGTTACTATCACAATTGTCCAGTGTTAATTACAAGACATTCTTAGAAATACTCTGATTATTGCACTTTTTGCGAGCTTGTATAATACCTGATGGAAGAAACAGGATTATTCTCTTTATGGTGATTTCTGATTATAGGCCTTGGTAAATTAATGCTACTTTTATGTGGCTGGTTTCGAGGTTTATAATATTCTTTTTTTGCACTCCGCCCTCTCTAACCCCTCACTCTTTCCCTCTACCCCTTTCACTGCCTTTTCTCCTTTCATTCCACTCCACTCTTATTCTCCACTCTTCCTCCACTTCACCCTCTTCTCCACCTCTCTCATCTCCCTCCCTCCCATCTCCTTCCTTTCCTTCTCACGTAGACTAAGATTTTAGGTGTATACTAAATTATTAGTACACATTATCAATTTATTAGCCATTAAGAATAAATTTACATGAGTGAGGCTGAGTATTGGTTAGTGCAGCAGCTAGGAAGCAGCAGTGTAAAACTTCTTTATATTTGTTTATCATAGTCATATTTTTGTAGAAGCACAAGACGGTCTCATTATGTTATGTTAATGTAATTTTGAAAATAATGTGGTTAAAACAAATTTCTGAACAAGGCTTGTCAGGGGAAAATGCGCATTGTATCGTTGTTATGGTTGGTATTTGTTATGTACGGGTAAACACAGACTTACACGACTCTTTGATGATCAATACAACATATTAGGGTAAATTTAAACGAAGTCGAAACGTATAATTAGGAGTAATACGTACGATTTAAAGTAGTATATAGTTGTTGTTATGGATATATCAAAAGATGACAACAAGATTTGATTTGGATTTTTATCTCGGTAGGTTAGCATCACAGGACAACACAGTTATATCCAGGGGCTGTCTGTCTTAACTTACCGTTATGGTAATTTTTCTTTCCCAGGATGCCACCCACAACAGTCGAGTAACACCCAGGTACCTACTTACTGCTAGGTGAACAGGAGTAGCAGGTGTAAGGAAACACGGCTCAGCGTTTTACCAGTGCCGGGAAGCGATCCCAGGTTCCCCAGGTGTGACCAGACGTTACCATTCAACCCAAAAATATTCAGCATCATGTTATTAAAAACTAAACCTTATTCTAATGTCATTTAGAATAGGAAACGTTATGTATCTAAATATTTATTTATGATTTTAAATCGAATTGGTAGGGCTAGTAAGCAGTCAGCTGACCAGGACGGGTTGGAGAACAAAAAGACAATACTGTGACTGGAACAATACACATATAATCCGTACACAGGAGACTGAAACTTATGACGACGTTTCGGTCCAACTTGGACCATTCTTATGCGGTGCTGTAAGAGCCACTACAGTTTCTGGTCATCTCTGCAGCTTGACATACGTGGCAGGTTTAGTGTGACGGGCAAGTGAAGGCTTCGTCCATAAATTGTAGGTCTGTGTTCGGAGTGAGCACCTGCCTGTTTTTCCAGTCAGCAAGTGCACATGTTAAGACGTTAAGCGCTACAAGCATTGCAATACTCCACTAGTGTTACCAGGGAGTCAGACCTATGGAATGACCATAAAAACGGCACCATACATCCAAGGTTCACTGATAGTGTTTGGTGGAAAGTAACGTGAATGGTCTCTGCAGAGGTGATTAATTGAGAGAGTGAAGTTAGAGAGAGAGTGAGGAGAGAAGAGAGAGAGTGAGGGGAGGGGGAGAGAGAGAGAGAGAGAGTGAGGGGAGAGAGAGAGAGGGGAGAGAGTGAGACAGACAGAGAGAGAGAGAAAGGGAGGGAGGACACAATGCGCCAGAGTTGGCCTCCCAAGAGGCACTGAGAGTGCTAGGAAATATGAGTGGCTCCCGGCGGCAGCAGCAGTATTATTATTCCATCAGGAAGACTATGTGTTATTTAACAAGGATGATAAAATATTGGAAGTTCTCATCAGCATAGCAATAACAGTGATAATATCATGTAGAAGTCTTCCTTGCTTTTTTTTTACGAAAACAAGATAATCATCTTTGGTCTTGATTCTTACCAAGATCCCGTGCTACTGGAGCATAATGAAAGTAAAATAAATTTCAAAAGGCTCAAGGGTAAGGGAGCAGCCATGGCGTTTTTGACTGTAGACCACAACCCACTAAGCGCTTTTAACAGCCCTGGGACATATTGCACTCTCATGGTACATACCTATGAAGCATCTCTGTGAAGATGTTAAAAGTATCAGCAATATGGGCACATTATCAATGTGTGTTACTCCGCTGAGCGCGATGCGCTTTCTGCGCAGGTCGACACCAAGCTAAAGTATGTCATGACAAACTTTCAGGAGGTGAGCAAGTACAGAAGAAATGCGCCACCTGTCAGCGAGGAGTCACAGTGTAGCGACCTGAGGGCGAGGTGCGCCTTCTTGCAGAACATGAACAACAACGACGTCAGCAACAACACTTAAGAACAACAGCATTTCCATCAACAACAACAGCAGCAACGGTAGAAGTTTACCCTGGGCAGGAAGTCACCAGGTGAAGCTGGTAACTCTAGCTGTCTGGAACAACGGCCTACCCGGGGCTGGAAGTTTTAACCTGTGGCTAAGGGTCCTACGGGTGAGTCTTATGATGCTGCACTGGACATGGGTGATAACCCAGTGAGGCACCCCTTGGGGAAGCAGATACCTTATCTCAGACCACGATGTAGAAGTGCAGCAGCAGCAGCAGCAGCAGCAGCAGAGGAAGAAGAAGTCAGCCAGGAGGTGGCGCTGTACCAGTGTGCCTGACGGCACTGAGGGTGGTTGTTGTCACATGTGGTTGATGGCGCCATCATACTCCTTGATAGCTGTATAAGACCAGCTGGGAACCTACTATTGTGGCAGTTATTCCCTCAAGCTGCTACTTGAAGGAATAACTGAAACACTCGATGAGAGAATAACAAAACTGAGTGAAAACAAAAATGAAGAAACAGGATTCGAATTAATCTTGTGCCGAGGATAGTTAAAGCAGGACTGATAACTCCAGTGAGTACTATAAGTGAGTACTATAAAGATCTAAAAGAAACGAACCCTAAGATCAAGGAGTCACCAGATCTAAAGAAAAAGAAATTTCCCGTTGAAAAAAATCAACTTGCCTTTACTCCTGCCTGTCATCTGTGTGGAATTAAAGGACATAAACGTCCAGACTGTCCTTCCAAGAAGATAGAAAACGTTGGCAGATGTTTTTGTTCGGGAACCGTTAATGGAATTAAGGTTTTTATTATATTGCGTGACACAGGTTGCACCTGTATAGTTACCTCAAACAAATTATTCCCTAATCTTAAATCTACTCATGTCTCTCGTATCCTTTCAGATTATATAGGTCGTATTGATTAAATTTCTCTCAATACGTTGCTATATAAGATCTAAATGGTTTACTGGTTGGACCACTGCGGTTCTGGCTCCTATCACGCACTGTTCTGTGATCATTGGTAATGTTAAAGGTGCCATTTTTCCTTCCAAGCCGGACCTTAAGTTACCATCAGCTGAAAGTCTTTCAACTTATCTTCCTTCAGAGTCTGAACCGCCCATCGTTACTTCAGTTCCTGAATCCACTATTAGGTACGATGTTTTTGTCACTCACGATTCTACTCCCAAAACTAACGTAGAAGAAACACCTGACCGCTTATCAGATGAAGGTGAGTGTATCTCATCCAGCTCTCTAAATGTTGTGTCTAGTGTTCAGGATAAAGCCAAGACACTTTGTCACGCACATCCTTTGATTGTTCCAGATTTTACACCACTGGGAATATCAAAGGCTGACTTTATTGAGTTTAAAAATAACTGTCAATCCCTTAAGAATTGCCGTAAGTCAAGGGAAATACATTTCTTTCAAATATGAGTATATATAAATCTGTTTTAAGGAAAGAGTCAGATGAGATAGACTGCTCAATACTTGTTTTTCCAGTCACTGTCGGGAGAACCTCCTCGAAATGGCCCATGACCTGCCAGTTGCCGAACATTTATCGCATCGTAAAACTTGGCATAAAATTAAAGAATCATATTTTTGGGCGGGAATGTCTTCGTTAGTTTGATTTTTTTTTTTAGTTTGATATCTTTATTATGCACCCCATACCCATCCTGTGGGCGGTAGTCAAAAGATTACAGAGGTACATAATGGGTCCAGGGACTGGACCCCAAAGTTTTGATAGCTGAGCAAGTTACAAAGGTAATGAACTAACAAGTTACAAAGGTAATGAACTCACAAGCTACAAAGGTACGGATGTTACTAAATACTGTAGATCATGCAAAGTGTGCCAACTATCATCATCCCCAGGCACTCGAAAGTTTTTTTTTATTATGAACACATCGGCCGTCTCCCACCAAGGCAGGGTGGCCCGAAAAAGAAAAACTACCGAGATAAAAATCCAAATAAAATCTTGTTGTCATCTTTTGATATATCCATAACAACAACTATATACTACTTTAAATCGTACGTATTACTCCAATTATACGTTTCGACTTTGTTTAAATTTACCCTAATCTGTTTTATTGATCATCAAAGAGTCGTTTAAGTCTATATTTACCCGTACATAACAAATACCAACCATAACAACGATACAATGCGCATTTTCCACTGACAAGCCTTGTTCAGAAATTTGTTTTAACCACATTATTTTCAAAATTACATTAACATAACATAATGAGACCGTCTTGTGCTTCTACAAAAATATGACTATGATAAACAAATATAAAGAAGTTATACACTGCTGCTTCCTAGCTGCTGCATTAACCAATACTCAGACTCACTCATGTAAATTTATTCTTAATGGCTAATAAATTTATAATGTGTACTAATAATTTAGTATACACCTAAAATCTTAGTCTACGTGAGAAGGAAAGGAAGGAGATGGGAGGGAGGGAGATGAGAGAGGTGGAGAAGAGGGTGAAGTGGAGGAAGAGTGGAGAATAAGAGTGGAGTGGAATGAAAGGAGAAAAGGCAGTGAAAGGGTAGAGGGGAAGGGTGAGGGGTTAGAGAGGGCGGAGTGGACGGAGAGAAGGGAAGATCAAATACCTCTCAGAAACTTCCAGGAAGCAGTTAGTCACCAGGAAACTCTGCCTGACAGACTGAGGCAGTGAGAGGGGTGACGAATAGAGGTGTAGGAAGGGAGGGAGAAGAGACTGGAAAAGAAAAAGACATAGTACATGGGAAAGAGAACTTGTAAGTCCATAATGAAGCTCTGTTGAGATTATTACATTCAAGGGGAAGCACTAAACCCGCAGTGGTCAAGCAACGCCTGGGAGAGGAATGGGAGGCACTCAGGTTCGATCTGTAGGGAATAAGGTCCGTTTCCTCAGATCAAGAGCCTCTCACCGGCATTAGGAAACTTCCTATCGGGGTTTGCTGAGAACACACTAATTTTATCTGGATTTTGAACTATTATGCAGCAGTTATATGTTTAATGCAAAATAGAAAAGCAGAAGGATCTCTCCTAGTCTCCACTCTCTCCGGCCACTGCTGGAGTGAGAACGGGAAAATTATACCATAGCATACTGGAAAAACGACATAGAAATTTACAGATGCTAGTTGATGAAGACATGGGCTAAAACTACCTCTACTAATTTAGTAGTGTTGTTATCTTGAACTACTGGTGTTACTCCACTGCCACTTATGTTGTTATCTTGAACTACTGGTATTACTCCACTGCCACTTATGTTATCTTGAACTACTGGTGTTACTCCACTGCCACTTATGTTGTTATCTTGAACTACTGGTGTTACTCCACTGCCACTTATGTTATCTTGAACTACTGGTGTTACTCCACTGCCACTTATGTTATCTTGAACTACTGGTGTTACTCCACTGACACTTATTTTGTTATCTTGAACTACTAGTGTTACTCAACTGCCACTTATGTTGTTATCTTGAACTACTGGTGTTACTCCACTGTCACTTATGTTGTTATCTTGAACTACTGGTGTTATTCAACTGCCACTTATGATGTTATCTTGAACTACTGGTGTTACTCCACTGCCACTTATGTTGTTATCTTGAACTACTGGTGTTATTCCACTGCCACTTATGTTATCATCTTGAACTACTGGTGTTACTCCACTGCCACTTATGTTGTTATCTTGAATTACTGGTGTTACTCAACTGCCACTTATGCTGTTATCTTGAACTACTGGTGTTACTCCACTGCCACTTATGCTGTTATCTTGAACTACTGGTGTTACTC
Organism: Cherax destructor; assembly: GCA_009830355.1. Taxonomy (NCBI): domain Eukaryota; kingdom Metazoa; phylum Arthropoda; class Malacostraca; order Decapoda; family Parastacidae; genus Cherax; species Cherax destructor. Next base: position 71,402 of record WNWK01006946.1, on the reverse strand, counting down.
CACTGCCACTTACACAGCTGTGTGAAAAATTAGTTCTGCTTCTGGTTACCACCAGTTCTGCTAAGTTATCACAGTCCTCTACCTCTGTCACTGCTAGGTTATCACAGTCCTCTACCTCTGCCACTGCTAAGTTATCACAGTCCTCTACCTCTGCCACTGCTAAGTTATCACAGTCCTCTACCTCTGCCACTGCTAAGTTATCACAGTCCTCTACCTCTGCCACTGCTAGGTTATCACAGTCCTCTACCTCTGCCACTGCTAAGTTATCACAGTCCTCTACCTCTGCCACTGCTAAGTTATCACAGTCCTCTACCTCTGCCACTGCTAAGTTATCACAGTCCTCTACCTCTGCCACTGCTAAGTTATCACAGTCCTCTACCTCTGCCACTGCTAAGTTATCACAGTCCTCTACCTCTGCCACTGCTAGGTTATCACAGTCCTCTACCTCTGCCACTGCTAGGTTATCACAGTCCTCTACCTCTGCCACTGCTAAGTTATCACAGTCCTCTACCTCTGCCACTGCTAAGTTATCACAGTCCTCTACCTCTGCCACTGCTAAGTTATCACAGTCCTCTACCTCTGTCACTGCTAAGTTATCACAGTCCTCTACCTCTGCCACTGCTAAGTTATCACAGTCCTCTACCTCTGCCACTGCTAAGTTATCACAGTCCTCTACCTCTGCTAGGTTATCACAGTCCTCTACCTCTGCCACTGCTAGGTTATCACAGTCCTCTACCTCTGCCACTGCTAGGTTATCACAGTCCTCTACCTCTGCCACTGCTAGGTTATCACAGTCCTCTACCTCTGCCACAGCTATTATTATTAACTCGGTTATCTCATTCAATTAATCGTCCTATAACAACCGCTGTACAAATATAGGAATCAGTTGACATCATATTGCCCCATCTGTTACATGTACACGAGGGTCCGTGCTGGGTTTAGTATGAGCGGCCGAGTGAGGTACAGTGCGCGCTAGTCAACATCTGGCTCCTGTCCTCTCTCAACATGACCTATACTTTGCTGATCAATAACTTATTAGAGCCTAAAGGCTGTGTCAGTGCCTTAAACTAGAGAATGATGTATCTAGCAGAATAATAAATTATGAGCTGATTCTTCGATGACAGTATTATTTCGTACTTACATTAAAAATATGATAGTATAAGATATAGAAGAGAGTAGAGAGATAGAGAGAGAGAGAAGAGAGAGAGAGAGAGAGAGAGAGAGAAGAGAGAGAGAGAGAGAGAGAGAGAGAGAGAGAGAGAGAGAGAGAGAGAGAGAGAGAGAGAGAGAGAGAGAGAGAGAGAGAGAGAGAGAGAGAGAGAGAGAGAGAGAGAGAGAGAGAGAGAGAGAGAGAGAGAGAGAGAGAGAGAGAGAGAGAGAGAGAGAGAGAGAGAGAGAGAGAGAGAGAGAGAGAGAGAGAGAGAGAGAGAGAGAGAGAGAGAGAGAGAGAGAGAGAGAGAGAGAGAGAGAGAGAGAGAGAGAGAGAGAGAGAGAGAGAGAGAGAGAGAGAGAGAGAGAGAGAGAGAGAGAGAGAGAGAGAGAGAGAGAGAGAGAGGAGAGAGAGAGAGAGAGAGAGAGAGAGAGAGAGAGAGAGAGAGATTGCATCTTCTGCCTATCAGTTTCATTGTTTAGTTATGGACTCAGAACTTCAGATAGTTTACGTTTGAGTCAAAGAAATTCAGTATCTTAACAGTTTGAATGTGATCTCCTTGTAGTCTCCTTTGTTTGTTTCTGAGTGATGGTATGAACTTGGTGTGTGGGAGGGGTGGTGGTGTTGGTGTGTGGGAGGGGCGTTGGTGTTGGTGTGTGGGAGGGGCGTTGGTGTGTTGGAGGGGTGGTGGTGTTGGTGTGTGGGAGGGGTGGTGGTGTTGGTGTGTGGGAGGGGTGGTGGTGTTGGTGTGTGGGAGGGTGGTGGTGTTGGTGTGTGGGAGGGGTGGTGGTGTTGGTGTGTGGGAGGGGTGGTGGTGTTGGTATGTGGGAGGGGAGTTGGTATTGGTGTGTGGGAGGGTTGTTGGTGTGTGGGAGGGGCGGTGGTGTTGGTGTGTGGGGGGTGGTGATGTTGGTGTTGGAGGGGTGGTGGTGTTGGTGTGTGGGAGGGGCGTTGGTGTTGGTTTGTATGAGGGGTGGTGGTGTTGGTGTGTGGGAGGGGCGGTGGTGTTGGTGTGTGGGAGGGTGGTGGTGTTGGTGTGTTGGAGGGTGGTGGTGTTGGTGTGTGGGAGGGGCGATGGTGTTGGTGTGTGGGAGGGGCAGTGATGTTGGTGTGTGGGAGGGGAGGTGGTATTGGTGTGTCGGAGGGGCGGTGGTGTTGGTGTGTGGGAAGGTGGTGGTGTTGGTGTGTGGGAGGGGTGGTGGTGTTGGTGTGTGGGAGGGGCAATGGTGTTGGTGTGTGGGAGGGGCAATGGTGTTGGTGTGTGGGAGGGGCGGTGGTGTTGGTGTGTGGGAGGGGCGGTGGTGTTGGTGTGTGGGAGGGGCGGTGGTGTTGGTGTGTGGGAGGGGCAGTGATGGTGTGAAGGAGAGGCGGTGGTGTTGGTGTGTGGGAGGGGCAGTGGTGTTGGTGTGTGGGAGGGGTGGTGGTGTTGTCGTGTGGATTCTTGATGATGGATTTGGTAATAAACACAAACATAGCTTGATTGGTAACTTATATATTAGTGGTAAAAATGGGAGAGCACTTCTCGCCTGATCTGTCTACTCTCTACTCTCCTGTCTTGAACTGATGCCAGTGAGCGAGGATGCTCACGGCATTCAGAGGGTGACCTATGACATCGCTAGGTCAGCAGAATCTAGTAATAGTCAGTGATCACGTAGGAAGGCTGTGACTCAGTAACGGTTATTGGTACAAATACTACTACTGACATCTCGGCCATGTTACGTATGGCATCTCGACATATAGCTAATACAAACTAGAGGCAACAGGTGTACAGCTCTGAGCTGTACACAACAGTTGAATATTATAACTATACATAAGGACATTATCAGGATGGAAATTAATGTAATGGATCTTATTGTAATGCATTACAATGTATGATATATCACAATTCATAGGAATTAATAGGCTCAACGGTGGAATAGTACAATAAAAGAGATAAAAAAATGATTGATCAATCTGTATTCATGTGATCTACGAATTCTGAGGAAATATATTTACAAAGAAGGAAATGTTTAACAGAAAAGGCTAACTTGGTGCACTCAAATCTAGTACTTTTAAATCTCAGAATTCAGAGAGAACGTGAACACAAAAAAAAAATTCTTGAATAATACTAAGTTGGTATTGTAGCAGACAGTTGAAATACAAGTTAAACTATATTATTCATCTATACAGGTTATTAATATTTAACCCCAACTCTGCTAGGGTGAGACTGACATATGCAGAATGGTTATCATCTCTGGTAGGATCAAACTCTATTGCAATGGGTAACTCAACTTGTGGTAGAGGAAGATCTAAATTGGTATTTACAAATGACACTTGAGGATTTCTCAATACTTGTCATGTATGTAGAGAATAACAACATTCAGGTTGATCGTCTGACTGATTATTAGAGGTAGAGGGTACAGCATCAGGAGGATTGTCAGAGTCTGTCTCATTTGTCTGGTTGTCAGGGACCTCATCCTCATTGCATACTAACTTCATTTGATCTAAATGTGATTCTTTATACTGACCAGTACTGATTTATCTAACCTTATACTTATTTCCATTAATATGTTCAACTACTCGATAAGGACCAACAAACTTTTAATCAAGCTTAGGCATTACAGATATTTTGTTAAAGTTAGTCAGCATAACTCTCGAACCTACTTTAATTTTGGTCAGTTTTGCTCGAGTATTAGTGACTCTTGTAAATTCTGCTGTTGATTTATGAAGTGTTTCACGGATTCTTCTGAAAACACTTTGAGTTAAGCTGGTATGAGTTGCTATGAAATCATCAGGAATGTAATTTGGTTTTGGATTAGAATATAACAACTCATAAGGCAAACGCTTATGGATACCATACAATGCATAATGTGGAGTGTCACCTATAGAAGCATTGTAAGCAGAATTTATTGCACACTGAACATCAGGTATAACTTCATCCCAGGTTGCACTATTGGGATTGATAGTGGCTCTCAAGACATCAAGTACTTTCTTATTAGTTCTTTCAGTTAAACCATTACTGGCAGGATGGTGAGGAACAATGGTCGATTTAGAGATCTTGTACAAAGTACACAAATTTTCAAGAATCTCATTATGGAATTCACCTCCATTATGTTACTAGGGACTTAGGAGTTGTATGCCTTTAGATTATATGTTCTTTAAATGCTTTAGCTACTGTCTTAGCAGTCTTATCTGCAATAGGAACTAACTCACAATATCTGGTGAAATGATCTACCATAACACACAGATGTTTGTTGCCCTGGAGGGAACATTGGAAATTAGTTAACAGATCTAGAGCAACTCTTTCCCATGGTTCGCTAGTAGTTGGATACACCTGGATTGGGTTAGGACCAGTAACATTGCCTTTATGTTGCATACAGACACTACTTTTCTTAACATACTCAGTAATATCAGTTGCCATACGAGGCCAAAAGTATTTCAATCTGGCTTGTTTTACAGAATGATCCATACCAGGGTACATCATGAACTAGCTGTAAGGCTACATTCACTAGTGACTGTGGAATTACTAACTGGTATACCCTTCTACTAGGAGTACCCAGCTCGGCTGTTCGATACAGTAAATCTTGATTCATGACAAAGTCTCTGATGGGTGCTGGTGGCTTCACAGTAAGAATAAGATCTTCCTGAAGCAGGAATCGAATCACACCAGATCACATGGGATCTGTTCTTTGAGCATTCCTTACATCCTCGGCACTAAATGGAGGATCAGCAGTTACTATACTAACATGTTGTGATAAAGCATCTGCAACTACATTTGACTTACCAGGTAAGTGCTCAAAGGTAGGATTGAACTCTTGGATAGTCAAGGACCATCTGGCTAGTCTTCCAGTAGGTTGTTTATACCGGAATAAAGGTATCAGTGGGGCATGGTCTGTCAAGACATGGACAGAGTACTGATATATAATGTCTCTGAAGTGCTTTAAAGACCATACTATCACTAAGGCTTCTTGCTCAGTTACTGTATAATTACGTTCAGCCTTTGTAAGGACTCGGCTAGCAAATGCAACTGCGTTGTACTTGCTACCAGTCTTCTGAGCTAGTATGGCACCTATGCCAATTGAACTAGCATCAGTTGTCAGATAGAAAGGCTTAGAAAATCTGGAAATTTCAAAATTGGAGCAGATGTTAGCTTTTCTTTGAGAGTTTGGAATGCTCTTTCTTGGCGGAAGGTCCAAACGAATGGAGCATCTTTCTTAAGCAACTCAGTCAGAGTAGCTGCTATGGAAGAAAAATTAGCAATGAAAGATCTATAAAAACCTGCTAAGCCCACAAAAGATCTTATGGCATCAGCAGTTTTGGGAGATGGAAAATTTAATACTGCAGTTACTTTACTTTGGTTAGTCGCAACCCCTCTAGGAGTGCCTACGTGACCAAGAAACTTTATTTCTGATCAGAAAAATTGACATTTAGACAGTTTGATCTTTAAATTGGCTTCTTCAAGCTTACCAAGTACCACGTCAAGTCTTTTCAAGTGCGTGTCCACGTCTTCTGACATGACAATCACATCATCTAAGTACACCATAAGTGCGTTACCTATGAGGCCTCTAAAGATATTAGTCATTAGCCTCGAGAATGTGATAGGTGAAGAGTGTAAACCGAAAGCCATATGGAGGAAGTGATAATAGCCTGTTGGAGTGGAGAATGTGGTTAGCTCTTGGCTGTCCTCGTGAAGAGGGACTTGCCAAAACACTTGTAACAAATCTAGGGTCGAGAAGACTTTGTTATCTCCGATATTATGTAAAAGGTCACCAAGTACAGGAAGTGGGAAGCGATCTGGAATTTTTTTCCATTTAACTTCCTAAAATCAATCACTGGGCACCAAGTACCGTCCTTCTTAGGTACTAAAATCAGGGGCGCATTCCAGGGTGAATTGCTAGGTACGATAACACCATCCTCAAGCATCTGATTGATCAATTCCTCTGCGACAGCAACTTGTGAATGAGGCATTCTGTACGCAGGTATATAAATTGATCTAGTACTAGGTTCAAGTGGGATACGATGGGACAATAAGTTTGTTATACCCATCTTCTCACCTGGTAAGGCAATGGCTTTACGACGTTTGTTCAACAGATTCAACAAACGTTTGACCTCGTCTGGGAAGTCAGTGGGGGCTAAGTCTTTCTCCTCTACTGGTGGAGTAGAATGATTCAGTGGAGTGGATGGGCTCTCCCCGGTTGAAATAGCACTAGCACCGACCCACTGGTCAGGTGACTCATTATCATAATAAGTTATATTCCAAGATTTGTGTAGGAGATGATCTCCTTAATTATTCATGTTACATTAACTGTAATTATTCAGCTCCTTCAATACTCTGGTGATGGACCAGGTACTCGGCTCCTTCAGTATCCTGGTGATGGACCAGGTGCTTCAGCTCCTTCAGTACCCTGGTGATGGATGATGGACCAGGTGCTTCAGCTCCTTCAACACCATGGTGATGGACCAAGCGCTTCAGCTCCTTCAATACCCTGGTGATGGACCAGGTGCTTCAGCTCCTTCAACACACTGGTGATGGACCAGGTGCTTCAGCTCCTTCAGTACCCTGGTGATGGACCAGGTGCTCGGCTCCTTCGGTATCCTGGTGATGGACCAGGTGCTTCAGCTCCTTCAGTACCCTGGTGATGGACCAGGTGCTTTGGCTCCTTCAGTATCCTGGTGATGGACCAGGTGCTTTGGCTCCTTCAGTACCCTGGTGATGGACCAGGTACTTCAGCTCCTTCAGTATCCTGGTGATTGACCAGGTACTTCAGCTCCTTCAATACCCTGGTGATGGACCAGGTACTTTGGCTCCTCAAGCAGTATAATGTGATCCTTTATTGACAACGTTTCGCCAACACAATGGGCTTTATCAAGTCAAAAACAGATCTACCTGGGTGAAAGATACGTGAGTATTTATAGGATGGAGTCAGGTGGCATTCCTTAAATCGTCAGATCTGCCGGCGTACTTGTGTTCTGAAATACGTGTTTGGAGGTCTCTGGATGTTTCGCCCACATATAATTTGCTGCAGTCATTACAAGGGATTATGTATACCCCTGCAGAGGATTGAAGCTTGTCCTGTCTATTACTGGTAATGTCCTTGATGGTGGTGGATGTGGAGGTAGATACAGTGGTCCCTCAACTAACGAACTTAATCAGTTCCAGGAGCTAGTTCTTAACACGAAAAGTTCGTAGTTCGAAACCTTATTTCCCATAAGAAATAATATAAATACAATTAATCCGTTCCAGACATCCAAAAATATTCACAAAAAATACATTTTAATACTAAATAATAAAAAACAGATTAATAAATAACATTTACTTACCTTTATTGAAGAGAGTTGCAGGCATCGGGAAGATAGGGAGGATGACAGGGAGTGTGTGTTAGTGTTTGGAAGGGGAATCCCCCTCCATAAAGACTTCAGGTAACAAGTCCTTATCTGGGGTTACTTCCCTTCTTTTTCTTTTAATGCCACTAGGACCAGCTTGAGAGTCACTGGATCCCTGCCTCGTGAAATAACTGTCCACAGTCCTCTGTTTCTGGCGACTCTTTAATATTTTCCTGAAGTGCAACATGGCTCTGTCACTGAAGTGGTTGCACAGATGGCTCATTTCAGCTTGCTCAGGGTGGTGTTTTTCAACAAATGTCTGCAACCTACTCCACATAGAACACATTTCCTTAATCTCTGAAGAAGGCACCTCCTTCACTCTCTCTTCCTCCTCTTGTGAAGCAATAACCTCAGCTCTGGTCTGATGCTGTTCCAGTTCCAGCTCTTGCAGCTCTTCAGTTGTTAGCTCTACCCTGTGCTCCTCCACCAACTCTTCCACATCCTCACAACTCACCTCCAACCCCAGGCTGCTCCCCAATGCCACAATATCTTCCACAACAGGCACAGAGTCGTCAGGGTCAGGGTCTGCCTCAAATCCTTCAAAATCCCTCTTTTCAACACAATCCGGCCACAGTGGTCTCCAAGCAGAGTTCAAAGTCCTGGAAGTCACTCCCTCCCAGTCCTATGCAATGCACGATATTGAAGTGATCTTTCCAGAACTCTCTTAGGGTCAATGCAGTGTCTGAGGTCACATCAAAGTACTTCTGAAACACTGCTTTGGTGTACAGTTTCTTGAAGTTTGCAATGACCTGCTGGTCCATGGGCTGGATGAGAGGAGAGGTGTTAGGAGGCAAGAACTTCACTCTGATGAAATTGAAGTTGTCAGACAACAACTCTTCAAAGTTGTGAGGATGAGAAGGAGCATTGTCCAGTACCAGGAGGCACTTGAGTGGCAATTTCTTTTCCTGGAGGTATTTCTTCACACTAGGGCCAAACACTCCAGTCAACCATTCCATGAAAAAGTCCCTAGTGACCCATGCATTAGTGTTAGCCTTTCAATGCACACACAACTAATTCCTGTTAACATTGTGTTTCTTGAAGGCTCTGGGATTTTCTGTGTGATACACCAGTAAAGGCTTCACTTTAAAATCACCACTGGCATTGGCACACATCATAAGAGGTAGCCTGTCTTTCATAGGCTTGTGTCCTGGCAGTGCCTTTTCCTCCTGAGTAATGAAGGTCCTGTTGGGCATTTTCTTCCAAAACAGGCCTGTTTCATCACAATTAAACACTTGTTGGGGAGGAATTCTTCAGCCTCTACGAACCATTTAAATTCACTCACAAACTTTTCAGCTGCACGTTTGTCTGAGCTGGCTCCCGCTAGCCTCACAACACTGTGTATGTCACTACATTTCTTAAACCTCTCAAACCAGCCTCTGCTGGCTTTAAAATCACTCTCCTCACCACTGGTTCCAGGCAGTGTCTTGACAAGATCTGCGTGCAACTTCCTTGCCTTTTCACAAATTATCGCCGTGGAAATACTATCACCTGCTAATTGTTTATTGTTTATCCACACCATCAACAACTTCTCAACCTCATCCACTGTTTTTGATCTCTTTTTCGTTAACATATCAACCCCTTTTGCAACATTAGCTTCCTTGATCTCATTTCTCTTTGCTAGGATAGTGCCGATAATAGATTTGTTTTTCTTGTACAGTGGACCCTCGGTTAACGAATACCCCGGAAATCGTGCAATTATGTAAGTATAATTTTGTAAGTTCTTGTGGAAGTGTATTTTTGGGGGTCTGAAATAGACTAACCTACGTGAAATTTTTCCTTAAGGGAGTAAATTCGTTCGGTAATGGCACTTGAGCAGACTTCAGGAGTGAAGTTTTTACGAAACTCGGGGGTCCACTGTACATCCTGGCAAGTTCACTCACACGTACGCCACTCTCATATTTTTCTACAATCTCTTTCTTCAGTTAGATGGTGTTCCTCACTCTCTTTACCATAGGGGTGCCACTAGGAAGCTTCTTTGGACCCATGGTGACTTATTTCACAGTGACAATCACTTAACCAACAATAAACACAACAAAAGTATTGTGAATGTTTGAAAGAGTGCGCTGGGTAATGTTCTCTCAAGTGTAAACAATGCTTGACTGGCGTCCTGTCCACCTCACCGTGCAAGCGCGGGGCAGGCGGACAGGTCTGGTACGGTTCGCTTCACGAGTAAATGTTCGCTACGTGAGAAAAATATTTTGCGAAAAAAGCGTTCGTTACGCGATTTGTTTGATATATGGAGCGTTCGTTAGGCGGGGGTCCACTGTACTTGGAATGAGGTATTGGAAAAGATGTTGGAAACGTGTTTGGCAATGGAGTTGATGGGTAGGACTATGTATCTCCTCTCGGCAGTGTCTTCTCTGGGTGAGTTAAAGATGTTATATGCACGGCGTCTGCAATCTCTAATGAAGTGACGAGGATAGTGAAGTTTAGAACATGGAACATGTGGAAGCCGAGTGATTTTCCTCTATTATTCCCTTTTCTGTCACCTGGTTCCGTTATGTTGATGACATTCTCATCATAACTCCCAGATGCTTCAACGTTCAAGTTCTCCAACACAAGCTCAACCAGGTCGAGTCCTCAATCCAGTTCTCACTACAAGAAGTCGACAACACTCTTCCTTTCCTTGATATTCTTCTCTGCAAAGCTGACCAAGAACTTCGTTTTAAAGTCTATAGAAAACCTACCAACCAACACGATCTTCTCCACTTCTACTCTCACCATGACACCAAAACTAAACGTGGTGTAATTATAGGCTTTTTCCTGCGTGCACTCAGAATCTGCAGAGGAAGAATGCTCTCTAATTGAACAAGTATTTTCTAAACTTCACTATCCTTGTCACTTCATTAGAGACTCCAGACGCCAGGCATGTAACATCTTCAACACACCCAGAAAAGACTGCCGAGAGGAGATACATAGTCCTCCCAATCGCCGTCTGGTTGAATCCTTCCTTATACACAACTTTCCTTGTATGAATCTTAGTCGTGACTTTGTCTCTGTAGATGCCTTCCTTTCCCATTACATTGTAAAATGCTCCAAACTTCAGAACACCCGTGACTGATTTTTTTTTCCCTCCTTCTCCCTCTCTCCCTTTCCTCTTTCTCCTTTGGGTTTTCTTTCTTCGGCCTTGGGTATTCGGTCCATTATTATTATTTTTCCCCTCTGTGTTCTTGTTCCTACCCTTTGTGGGCCCCTAGCTCCCTTGCAGTGCTCCTCTTTCTTAGTCTTTGACTGACTCCACTACTACTACCTCTTCTTCCTTTCCTACTACCTCTCTTGTCCCTTCCCTGTCTGCTGGCCTATACAGTCATACCTCGTGTTACGATGCTGTCATCTTACGTTATTTTCGAGTAACGATATTTACATATAACGTAAAAAAAATGATTGCGAGTAACGATGTTTGCTTCGTGTAACGACATTCGTACCGGACGTGTCCGCGTGGCGCCCAGCTGAGCGCGCACTCCAGGGAGCGTCAGTTTGCTATTGTTTACAAGCGAGAGCGACCACCCACACACACCCACGCATTCATACCAGTATATTGTCATTATTCCACTGTTTTTAGTGCTTGCAACTGCTAAATAAGCTACCATGGGTCCAAGGAAAGATCCTAGTGGTAAGCCTGTGGCAAAGAGGAACAGAAATACATGTACGATAGAACTGAAGAAGGAGATAATAGAAAAATATGAAAGTGGAGTGCGTATCAGTGAGCTGGCCAGGCTGTATGGTAAAGCCTTTTCTACCATCGCTACCATTGTGGCCAAGAAAAATTCACGTAAAATCAAGGAAGCTGTTGTTGCAAAAGGTTCATCAGTGATCACAAAACACAGACCACAAGTGCTGGAAGATGTGGAAAGGTTGTTGTTGGTGTGGATCAACGAGAAACAGTTAGCAGGAGATACTGTTTCGGAGGGAATAATATGTGAAAAGCAAGGCAGTTGCATGATGATCTCGTTAAGAAAATGCCTGCAACGAGTGCTGAAGTGAGCGAATTTAAAGCCAGCAGAGGCTGGTTTCACAAGTTTAAGAATCGAAGTGGCATACATAGTGTTGTGAGGCATGGTGAGGCAGCCAGTTCTGACAAAATTGCGGCTGAAAAATATGTGCCTGAATTCCAGGAGTACATAGAGGCTGAACAATTCCTCCCCCAACAAGTGTTTAATTGTGATGAAACAGGCCTGTTTTGGAAGAAAATGCCCAACAGGACCTTCATTACTCAGGAAGAAAAGGCACAGCCAGGACATAAGCCTATGAAAGACAGGCTAACTTTGATGCTTTGTGCTAATGCCAGTGGTGATTGAAAGTGAAGCCTTTACTGGTGTATCTTTTGAAAATCCCCAAGTGTTTGGCAGATGCGGTGTCAGCAAGTCTAACTTGTGTGTGTGGAAATCTAACAGAAAGGCATGGGTCACAAAGGACATTTTCTTAGAGTGGTTCAATGGCGTGTTTGGCCCCAGTGTGAAGAAATATCTATTGGACAATAATTTGCCACTTAAGTGCCTCCTGATAATGGACAATGCTCCTTGTCATCCTCCAAACTTGGTAGAGAAAATTGTGGAGGAGTTTAAATTCATCAAAGTGAAGTTCTTGCCCCCTAATACCACTCCTCTCCTCCAGCCCATGGACCAGCAGGTCATTTCCAACTTTAAAAAACTCTACACCAAAGCAATGTTTCAAAAGTGCTTTGATGTGACCACAGACATGAATATAACATTAAGAGAATTTTGGAAAAAACATTTCCATATGCTGCATTGTGTAAACCTTATAGGTAAGGCTTGGGAGGGAGTGACTACCAGGACTTTGAACTCTGCCTGGAGAAAATTGTGGCCAGACTGTGTCCTAGAGAGGGATTTTGAAGGTTTTGAGGCTGAGCCTCAGAACCCTGAGCCTGAGCCTGAGCCTGAGCCTGATGTGGAAGAAATTGTGGAATTGGGCAAGTCTATGGGGTTAGAGGTGAGTGGTGAGGATGTGGAACAGTTGGTGGAGGAGCACAAGGAAGAGCTAACCACTGAAGATCTGCAAGAGCTTCAACAGCAACTGGAACAAGAGACCAGAGGTCAGGACAATGGTTCAGAGGAGGAGGAGGAGGTGGAACAGAGATGGAAGAAGGTGCCTTCTTCAGTGATTAAGGAGATTTGTGGAATGTGGAGCAAGGTGCAAGCATTTATGGATGAATATCACCCTAACCATGCTGTTGCAGGCCGTGCTGGCAACCTGTACAATGACACTGTGGTGTCCCACTTCAGGGATGTTTTAAAGAATCGCCAGACACAGAGCTCCCTGGACAAATTTATTGTTAGAAAGAGGTCCAGTGACTCTCAAGCTGGTCCTAGTGGCATTAAAAGAAAAGGGAAGTAACCCCAGAAAAGAACTTGGTACCTGCAGTGTTAATGGAAGGGGATTCCCCTTCCAAACACTAGCATACTACTCCACCTTCTCCCCTCCTCCCGTCCTCCACACATCAACAACTCTTCAATAAATGTAAGTGACATGTTATTGTACAATATTTACATGTGTATTTAGGTATTCTTCATTAAATTGTGTATTATTTAATGTCAAAAAGTTCTAAAAAATATTTTATTTAACTACTTTTGGAAGTCTTGGACGGATTAAATTTATTTCCATTATTTCTTATGGGGAAAATTGATTCGAGTAACGATTGTTTCGCCTTAAGATATGCCCTCTCTGACGGATTAATATCGTAAGTCGAGGTACCACTGTATATACTTCCTCCTTCTCTCCTTTCTGTTAGTGTGACTTTGTAAATGGTCCAAGTCAGACCGAAAAATCGTCGTAAGCTCCTCTCTCCTATGTGCGGGTTATTTGTGTATTGTCATGCTAGTGAGCGCGCATGCGCTAAGGTCAGACAAAGCTGCCAGTAAACAAACATATACACCAATATAGAGGGACCTTATTACTAAATAAGCATTTTCAGACCTTGTAGGAGCTAGAATTAAACTACTATAACCTAGGACAATCAAAATGCAGGACAAAGATTTTTCTGGAACTGACAGCCCTCCACATTACATTAGGTTTACTTTTTTATTACATTGATTTTATTAAACACCCTTGGATTTTCAGAGTGATAGACAAGCAATGATTTAATTTTGCAGTCCCCACTAGCATTACCACACAACAAGTGTTTGCCTGTCTTTCATTGGCTTGTATCCGGGTAATGATTTTTCTTGTGTGATGTAGGTTCTCTAAGGCTTTCTTTTCCAAAAAGAGGCAAGTTTCATCACAACTAAAAACTTGTTGAGAAGTAAATCTCTTAATGTCTACATAGGTTTTAAATTCCTTAACAAACTTTTCAGCCTTGTCTGTTAGCACTGGCAGCCTCCCCATGCCTTACTACACTATGAATCCCACTTCTCTTTTTAAACCTATTAAACCAGCCCCTACTTGCCTTAAATTCATCACTTTCAGCACTGTTTCCCGGGGTGTCTCGCCTAAGATCACTATATAACTGCTTTGCTTTTTCACAAATTATTGTTTCAGAAACACTATCACTGGCGAATTGTTTTTTAATTCACACTAACAAAAATTTTAAATTTTTTCAATTATCTGTGACTTTTTCACAGCAAAAATTTTCACTCCTTTTGCCACATCAGCCCCTCTTATTCTCTTTATTTTTCAATATGGATGATATAGTAAATTTCACCATACCATATTGAGTGGTCAGGTCCGACACACGTGTTCCACTTTCCCACTTTGCACTGAGTTCTTTTTTCATTTTAATTGTTCTCACTGCTTTCCAGTTAGGCTTGTTTGGATCACTACTCTTTTTTGGGGGCCATGATTACTTATTTTCAATGAAAATACTTAAAAACACCACAGAATAACAATGAAATGCCAAAAAGTTTCACAGGGTTATTGACGTACTAGTACGGCTTACGCCCTGAGGTTATTGACGTACTAGTACGCCTAAATTCTAGCGCCCTGAAATCAAGCAGAAACAGGCTGTTAGGCCTAGATGTGATAGAATGGGTCTGTGCGGTCAGTGTGCGCAGTATAAAAAAATTCCTGCACCACAGTGCATAATAAGGAAAAAAAACTCTGACCGTGTTTTTGGTTTAAAACAGCGACTTTGCAGTCTATTTTCGTATGGTATTTATTGATGTATTCTAGTTTTCTTGGTCTCATTTGATAGATTGGAAGATATATTACAGAAATAGAGATGATTTTGATTGGTTTGACAATAACAAGTACAGTGGTACCTCGAGTTACGATATTTTTTCGTTCGAGAATGCTGTTCAAGTGCCATTACCAAACGAATTTATCCCCATAAGGAATAATGTAAAATAGACTAGTCCTTTTACACCCCCAAAAATATACTTACAAAAGCATTTAAAAAAATAAACTTACATAAAAGGGCGATTTTGGGGACCATCATAACTCGAGGTACCACTGTACCTTGAAATTGAGCTCAAATTAGCGAAATGTTCAATTTTTGACGATGTTCAAGAGTAAACAAATCACACCATGCATCCAATACACATCAACTGGCGAGTCTAATATTCATGCACAAGTGCTCTGATATTATTTATACCATTTTTACAATAATGCAGTTGTATACATAACAGTAAATCTTCTATTTTTTAGTGAGAATAAAAATTCAAAATGAAAAGCAAAAGTAATGTAAGAGGGGCTTGGAAACGTGACTAATGAACAGAGAAGATGTTATTTTAGTGCCAGGAATGTCTGCCTTGTTTATTATGGACCCTATTTTGAAATTGGCATCGTTTGAAATCTGTGTGAAATTGGCCTAATTGCCATTTTCTGACCACTATTTTGGGTAGTTGTAATTGGTAAATAGGCGGTTTCTTGTACTCAATCGATAGAAAAAATGGAGTTCTAGCAAAATAGCTATAATTTTAGTAGATTGAAACATTGGAATTCGCCGAAAATAGGGCTCAAAGTGGGCGAAATCGCTGATGCGTAAATGTCATCCATACCAATAACTTCGCGAACGCATAATTCCGTTAGTTTTTGATCAAATTTCAAAATTTTTGTGGCATTATGATCGGAAAAAAATTCATTATCATTTCATAAGAAAAAATAATTTTTTTTTTTTTTAAATTCTTGGACCCTGAGAACGAGTTTCGGAGAGGGGCCTTGGACCCTGAAAGGGTTAATGAACAAAAGCTGACGAGAGACTGAGTGCGTGATGCTTTGTTTTTGTCAGACTTCATCCAGATGGACCGTTTTGTTTAGGTCAAATATCAGGGCAACATCCGAATACCGAGTCAATTTTTTCTTGAAAAATTTGGGTGAATATCAAGCTGTACAAATACAGGGACGTACGAATATAGCCACTTCTCACTTAACGACGGAGTTCCGTTCCTAAGACCACGTCGGTAAACAAATTCATTGCTAAGTGAGGAGCATACTATAATGGTAGTGGGTTTATGTCAGCCATCTTTGATATTGTTTTAATATCACCTTTGCACCATTTATAACATTTCTGGAATATTTTTAAAAGTTTATACAGTACAGTGGACCCCCAGTGTTCGTGATGCTCCAAACTCGAACAATTATGTAAGTGTATTTTTGTAAGTGCTTTTGTAAGTGTTTTTTCGGGGGTCTAAAAGGACTAATTTAATTTACATTTGTCCTTATGGTAACAAATTCCTTCGGTAACGGCACTTAAGAACATAAGAACATAAGAAAGGAGGAACACTGCAGCAGGCCTGTTGGCCCATACTAGGCAGGTCCTTCACAATCCATCCCACTAACAGAATAATTGCCCAACCTAATTTTCAATTCTACCCAAGAAATAAGCTTTGAAGATTCTATTAACTCAAGTGCGAGTCACACTCAAATCCAACCCCTCTCACTCATGAATTTATCCAACCTAAATTTGAAACTACCCAAGGTCATAGCTTCAATGACCCTACTAGGCAGACTGTTCCACTCATCACCTACCCTATTTCCAAACCAATATTTTCCTATATCCTTTCTAAATCTAAACTTATCCAATTTGAATCCATTATTGCGGGTTCTCTCTTGGAGAGATATCCTCAAGACCCTATTTATATCCCCGACAAGACCCTATTTATATCAATATTTATATCACTTGAACAACATTCTGGAACAAAAAATCATGAAAACCGGGGGTCCACTGTAGTGTACTGTACATATATTGTAATAAACAGAATAGAAGAAATCAGCTCTAATATACATTATTTATTTATGCATATTGGTCAGAGAGCCCGTCGTAAGTCCGAGACGTTGGTAAACAAGTACGTCACTAAGTGAGGAGAGGCTGTACTGAGGTTCCACTGTATTATATTTACACCACACATTACCCTCAAACATGACATCACTGCCTCCAGCCTCCTCCTCCTCATTGCAACATTCATAACCTATGCTTCACACTTATATAAGTGTTAGTACTACTATACTGTCTCCACAGACTCGTCAATGCACATCTCATCTTTTTCCCCTAGTCAATTTTATGGTTCACCTTGCCTTTCATAGACCCATCTGCTGACAAGTCCACTCCCAAATATCTGAACATATTCTGATATGCAATCTTTCATTACCTAAATTTTTTGTTACCCTCATGACCTTGCTCTTTCCTATGTTCATTTTTAATTTCTATCTTTTACATACCCTCCCAAATTCGTCCATCAACCTTTGAAACTTCTATTCAGAATCTCCCAAAAGCACAGTGTCATCATCAAAAGGCAACTGAGAGCTCTGTATCTGATACACACCTCTGCCCTATTCACGAGCATTCACTTCTTTACACCATCTACATATACAGTGGAACCCCGAATATCGTCCGCTGCGTTTATCGGCTGAATCGTATTTAGGCCGGTTTTTGGGCCGAAATTTTTCTCCGTATTTTGGCCGGTGCCTCGCAAATCAGCCATATTAGACGCGTCAGCCTGCCTCCTGCCCGGACGCCGTGCATAGGTGAGTCAGTCTCCCTGTGTCTCTCAGTGAATGAGCATATACTCCGCGCATTCATCCAAACATTTCCTTAAAATCCATTGGTTTTTAAGCTTGTTTATAAAATGCGACTGTGAAATAAGCCACCATGGGCCCAAAGAAAGTTCTTAGTAAAGTTCCTTTGGTAAAGAAATTGAGAAAGAAATTGTAAAGAAAGTGAGAAAGAAATAGTAGAAAAATACGAGTGGAGTGCGTGTGCTCCAGTAGTTGAGGCAGTTTTTTAGGCAGTGGTTGAGGCAGTGGTGGAGGCAGTGGTAGAGGCAGTTGTTGAGGCAGTGGTGGAGGCAGTGGTTGAGGCAGTGGTGGAGGCAGTGGTGGAGGCAGTGGTGGAGGCAGTGGTTGAGGCAGTGGTGGAGGCAGTGGTTGAGACAGTGGTTGAGGCAGTGGTGGATTCAGTGCACCGCAGTGGTTGAGGCAGTGGTGGAGGCAGTGGTTGAGGCAGCAGTGGAGGCAGTAGCGTCAGTTCGCCCGTTGCTACTATTCAGTGAACAACCCGAGCTGTAAATATGTGAATTTTCACGCAGATAGGGCTTTTATACCTGAAGTCCTTATGGAGGGGGATTTCCCTTCCAAACAATAATCAATCCTCCCTCTCTCCTCCTCCCTGTCTTCCATAAGCCAACAAGAGTCTTCAATAAAGGTATGTAATAATGATTTAAATGTTCATTTATATGTAATTGTCATTGTTTTGTGTATGTAAAACTATAGTTAAACTTTACAAAATGTATTTTTTTTATTATTTTTGGGTGTCTGGAATGGATTAAATGTTATTTTATTTTTATTAACACAGCGGCCGATTCCCACCAAGGCAGGGTGGCCCAAAAAAGAAAAACTTTCATCATCATTCACTCCATCACTGTCTTACCAGAGGGGTGCTTTACACTACAGTTATAAAACTGCAACATTAACACCCCTCCTTCAGAGTGCAGACACTGTACTTCCCATCTCTGAGGACTCAAGTCCGGCCTGCTGGTTTCCCTGAATCCCTTCATAAATGTTACTTTGCTCACACTCCAACAGCATGTCAAGTATTAAAAACCATTTGTCTCCATTCACTCCTATCAAATACACTCACGCATGCTTGCTGGAAATCCAAGCCCCTCGCAAACAAAACCTCTTTTACCCCCTCCCTCCAACCTTTCCTAGGCCGACCCCTACCCCGCCTTCCCTCCACTACAGATTTATACACTCTCGAAGTCATTCTGTTTCGTTCCATTCTCTCTACATGTCCGAACCACCTCAACAACCCCTCCTCAGCCCTCTGGATAATAGTTTTGGTAATCCCATACCTCCTCCTAATTTCCAAACTCCGAATTCTCTGCATTATATTCACACCACACATTGACCTCAGACATGACATCTCCACTGCCTCCAGCATTCTCCTATTTGCAACATTCACCACCCATGCTTCACACCCATATAAGAGTGTTGGTATAACTATACTCTCATACATTCCCCTCTTTACTTCCATGGACAAAGTTCTTTGTCTCCACAGACTCCGAAGTGCACCACTCACCCTTTTCCCTTCATCAATTCTATGATTCACCTAATCCTTCATAGACCCATCTGCCGACATGTCCACTCCTAAATATCTGAATACATTCACCTCCTCCATACTCTCTCCCTCCAATCTGATATCCAATCTTTCGTCACCTAATCTTTTTGTTATCCTCATCACCTTACTCTTTCCTATATTCACTTTCAATTTTCTTCTTTTACATATGCTACCAAATTCATCCACCAACCTCTGCAACTTCTCTTCAGAATCTCCCAAAAGCACAGTGTTATCAGCAAAAAGCAACTGTGACAACAACCACTTTGATTAAATGTATTTACATTAATTCTTATGGGAAATATTGCTTCGAATTTAGGCCGGCCTTCTGGAACGGATTACGGCCGATATTCGGGGTTCCACTGTATATTAAACAATCAAGATGACATCACGCATCCTGTCTAAGGCCTACTTTTACAGGAAAATAATCTTCCTCTCTCCTACATACCCTAACCTGAGCCTCACTATCCTCATAAAAACTCTTAACTGCTTTCAGTCACCTACCACCTATTCCATACACTCGCAACATCTGCCACATTACTTCCCTATCCATCCTATCATATGCCTTTTCTAAATCCATAAATGCAATGAAAACTTCCTTACCATTATGTAAATACTGTTCACTTATATGCTTCAGTGTAAACACTAGGTTTACTTATCTCCTACCCTTACTAAAGCTTCCTTGTTCATCTGCAATCCTGCTCTCTGTCTTACTCTTAATTCCTTCAATAATAACCCTACCATACACCTTACCAGGTATACTCAACAGGCTTATTCTCCCTATAATTTTTACACTTTCTTTTGTCCCCCTTTCCTTTATATAGAGGAACTATGCACACACTCTGCCAATCCCTAGGTACCTTCCCCTCTTTCATACATTTACTGAACAAAACCACCAACCACTCCAAAACTATATTTCCACCTGCTTTTAATGTTTCTGTCTTGATCCCATCAATCCCAGCTGCTTTACCCTCTGTCATTTTACCCACTGTCTCATGCACCTCCTCCAAACTCACATCTTGCTCTGCCTTACTCCTAAAGGATGTTATACCTCCCTGGTCAATGAATAAAATTACTGCCACCCTTCCTTAACCCTTTCAAGGTCCAGAGGCCAAATTTCAAAGTGTGCACCAGGGTCCATGAATTTAAAAAAAAAAAAATTGTTATTTTTTCTTATGAAATGGTAGAGAATCTTTTTCTGAAGGTAATAAAACAAAAAGTACGAAATTTGATGAAAAATTGACGAAATTATGCTCTCGTGAATTTTGATGCGTCAGCGATATTTACGCATAAACAGTTTTGCTGACTTTGACTCCCATTTTAGGCCAATTACATTATTCCAGTCGACCAAATTCTTAGCTGTTTCGCTAGTATTACTTCCGTTCTATTGATTGAGCACAAGAAATCTCCCAGTCAACTGTTTCAACTACAAAATAAAGTGATCGGAAATTGGTAATTTAGCCAATTTAACACAAAGTTCAAAATATTCCAATTTCAAAACAGGGTGCAGAATAAACAATGCAGGCATTCCTGGCACTAAACTAATATTTCCTCTGTTCATTAGTTATGTTTTCATTCTTTACAAATGAATTCCATTTTGATTTTTTATTCACATAATAAATTTTTATTCAAACCAAAAAATGGAAGATTTACTGTTATGCAATATTGTAATAATTGTATAAATAATATCACCACATTTGTGAACATATATTAGACCCACCAGCTGGAGCGTATTAGATGTGTAAGGTCATTTGTTTACTCTTGAACATCGGCAAAAATTTAACATTTCTGCTACTTTGAGCTCAGTTTCAAGCCATTTCCAGTACTAAAACCAATCAAAATCATCTCTATTTCTGTAATATATCTTCTATTCTATCAAATGAGACCAAGAAATCGCAAATACAACTATAAAAAGCATACGAAAAAACACTGCAAAGTCGCTGTTTTAATAGAAAATTACGGTCTCAGTTTTTTTTTCTCTCATTATGCACTGTGTGCTGCAGGATTTGTTTTATGTGGTGCACACTTACCACATAGATGTATTCTCTCATATCTAGGCCCAAATTTACCGCTCACAGCTTATCTGAGTGAGCTGAGCTCATGGCGTAGAACTATGGTTTGGATCCTCGACTCAAAGCCGTAGAACTACGGCACGGACCCTGAAAGGGTTAATAAATATTTATCATTTCCTCAAAATATTCCTAATACTTTCAACTCCCCATCTAATAACTCCAAAATTATAATATGAAAAATATAGTATTTCAGTTTTTTAAATTTCTTCCAAAAAAGTTAACTGCGACCTACACACACTAAAATCAATCCCAACTTTTCTCTAAGAAATATGGACCAATTTTTAAGAGAAAGCAAGTAGGTTTTATGTAAGCCAAGTGTGCATAAGATACAAATGTTGAAGAATGGTCTTGAGGGTAAACAAATGTTTCAGACACATAAGATAATATTAACGTAATTTAACCTAGGATAACCAAATAAATTCAAACACCATCTTATTTCTAATCATAAGAGACATTCTCCAATTATTTCACAGAAACAAAATAGATTATTAAAATTGGCCTCCCATGAAGCCAGCTAAACTCTAGGTATTCTAGACCCCCTACACCACCATGGCATAAGATGTTAGGTGTTCAGTGAGAAAAGTAGACATGTGGCAGGCATTAGGAAATACATGTCTGTGTTCTCACTGGACAAATAGAGTCTTGGGCAATGGTGGTGTAGTGGTCTAGAGCATGTAGAGTTTAGCTGGCTTTGTGGGAGACTGCCTAAATGAATCGGGTTCAAAAATAAATAAAATGCATACAGGCGCATACATGCACATACGTATCTGGCAGTGTTCCTGGAAAGCTTAATAATCACCAGGAATGCAAGGGGAATTCAACTAAGTATTAACGTACGTGGTAAGTGTGATATTACTTCCTTTATATAACCAATATTTTTTTTTTTTGATGGCATCATAAGTTTGTGAGCAGAGTATACACAGTAGGGCCCTGCTTTACAGCATTTTGTCTTACGGTGTTCTGCTAATATGGACATTTCAAATTATGACCAAAACTCGCTATTCGGCTCCCCCCACCGGACTTTCTAATACATGTACAGTCACCGCGCCCCACCCGGTTTGTTTACATTCTCCCTGAGCTCCACGTCTCTCCATTATGTCTTGAAACTTTCCAAAATTTCAAGTGGCTTAACACTTTGAGGGTCTGTCCCGTTGTTCTACGGCTTTGAAGCCAGGGTCCGAGCCGTAGAACTACGGCTTGAGCTCAGCTCACTCAGATAAGCTGTAAGTGGTAAATTTGGGCCTAGATATGAGAGAATACATCTATGTGGTAAGTGTGCACCACATAAAACAAATACTGCAGCACGCAGTGCATAATGAGAAAAAAAAATTGACCGTCGTATTTTTGGATTAAAACAGTGACTTTGCGGTGTTTTTTCGTATGTAGAGAAAATGTTCAATTTTTGCCGATGTTCAAGAGTAAACAAATGACATCACACGTCTAATACACATCAGCTGGTGGGTCAAATATACGTTCACGAATGTTCTATTATTTATAAAACCATTACAATATTGCATAACAGTAAATCTTCTATTTTTTGGTGTGAAAAAAAATTCATTATGTGAATAAAAAAATAAAAATGGAATACATTTGTAAAGCCTGGAAACATAACTAATAAATAGAGGAAATATTATTTTACTTCCAGGAATGCCTGCATTGTTTATTCTGGACCCTATTTTGAAATTGGAATATTTTGAACTTTGTGTTAAATTGGCCAAATTACCAATTTCCGATCACTTTGTTGGGTAGTTGAAACAGTTGACTGGGAGATTTCTTGTGCTCAATCAATAAAACAGCAGTAATACAGTGGTCCCTCCGTTTTCGTGCTTAATCCATTCCAGAGGGATCGACTAAAACTGAAATCAACGAGAACTGAAGCCATTTTCCCCATAAGAAATAATGTAAATTCAATTAATCCGTTTCAGACACCCAGGAGTATTAACAAAAAAAAATTTTTTAGAGATTAAATATAGATTTACATACAGAAAAGAATAACAAATAAATATAAAGCACTAATAACATGTATAAATGAACATTTAACATCACACTTACTTTTATTGGGGCAGGGGGCAGTAAAGCAATAGCAAAGAACTACAGACCAATTGCGCTAACGTCCCATATCATAAAAATCTTTGAAAGGGTTCTAAGAAGCAAGATCGCCACCCATCTTGATACCCATCAATTGCACAACCCAGGACAGCATGGGTTTAGAGCAGGCCGCTCCTGTCTGTCCCAACTACTGGACCACTACGACAAGGTCCTGGATGCTCTAGAAGATAAACAGAATGCAGATGTTATATACACAGATTTTGCAAAAGCCTTTGACAAGTGTGACCATGGTGTAATAGCACACAAAATGCGTGATAAAGGAATAACAGGAAAAGTTGGTAGATGGATTTATAATTTCCTAACACGTAGAACACAAAGAGTAGTAGTCAACAGAGTAAAGTCTGAGGCAGCTACTGTGAAAAGCTCTGTTCCACAAGGCACAGTACTTGCTCCCATCCTATTCCTCATCCTCATATCAGACATTGACAGGGATATAAGCCACAGTGCTGTGTCTTCCTTTGCAGATGACACCCGAATCTGTATGACAGTGTCCACCGTTGAAGACACTGCAAGACTCCAAGCAGACATAAACCAAATCTTTAAATGGGCTGCAGAAAACAATATGAAGTTCAATGATGAGAAATTTCAATTACTCAGATACGGAAAACGTGAAGAAATTAAAATCTCATCGGAGTACAAAACTAATTCCAACCACACAATAGAGCGAAAACTAATGTCAAAGACCTGGGAGTGATCATGTCAGAGGATCTCACCTTCAAGGACCATAACAATGTAGCAATTGCATCTGCTCGAAAAATGACAGGATGGATAATGAGAACCTTCAAAACCAGGGATGCCAAGCCCATGTTGACACTTTACAGATCGCTTGTTCTATCTAGGCTGGAATATTGCTGCACACTAACTGCACCTTTCAAGGCGGGTGAAATTGCTGACCTTGAAAATGTGCAGAGAACCTTCACCGCACGCATAAGTGCGATAAACCACCTCAACTACTGGGAACGCTTGAAGTTCCTAAACCTGTACTCTCTAGAACGCAGGCGGGAGAGATACATTATTATATACACATGGAAAATTCTCGAGGGCTTAGTACCAAACTTGCACACAAAAATCACTCCGTACGAAAGCAAAAGACTCGGCAGGCGATGTAACATTCCCCCAATGAAGAGCAGGGGTGCCACTAGCACGTTGATGGACAACACAATAAGTGTGAGGGGCCCAAGATTGTTCAACTGCCTCCCAGCATACATCAGGGGGATTACCAACAAGCCCCTGGCTGTCTTCAAGCAGGCACTGGACAGGCACCTCAAGTCGGTACCTGATCAGCCGGGCTGTGGTTCGTACGTTGGACTGCGTGCGGCCAGCAGTAACAGCCTGGTTGATCCGGCTCTGGTCCAACAAGAGGCCTGGTCACAGACCGGGCCGCGGGGGCGTTGACCCCTGGAATTCTCTCCAGGTAGACTCCAGGTATGGAAGATGGAGAGGAGGAGAGAGGGAGGCGAGTTTATTGTTGGGAGGCAGGACAAAATGCTTCAATTTGACACTAATATCAGCTCTACGGCTTATTTATCTATAACAATTCAACTAATATGACATAAACAATATAAATAACATAAAAACCTGATATACACTCTAGAATGAATAAAATGTGTGTGTCATTACGAATGTGGTGGCGGGCATACTCGGTCCAGCTATGAAAACATCCTATTCTTTCCTCCTTCAGACGCATTAGTATAAGAGAAAACGGAGTTTGTAATGCTAACTGTGTTACGGGTATACCCTTGACCAACATTTTATATTGTATTTTTATCATAATGGTATATTGGAGATATTTCCGTTATTAGCTAAAACGAAAATGTCTTACTTTATACTATTATTTGATTTAGCTATGTTGTAGGTAGGATGTTACATTTTACTGTGGTGTTCATGTAGTGTGAGACCACTAGTCATACTGGCGGTTACCTGTTTAGGTAGTGGCCGGTCTCCCCTCCCTCAGTCACGTGACCTACATGACGTCGTTTCACCAAACATTTACGATAGTCAGTAGGTTCACACATCCACTCCTGACCAGGAGTAGGTTCACTGACTTTCACAAGAGTAGTCATACGCTCTTCGGAGTAGGCGTGGGAAGTTATTCCACCTTTAAGAGGGTTTGTTAAGTCCTTAGTATGAGTTGAAAATTGTCTATTCATCCACGACTTACGGTGATAGCTTGTATTAGCCGAGCTTTGGTCACTATTCTGAATTATTGTCTCAAGAAAATGTATTTGATGTTTCAATTGATATTTTATACTTCTCTGCCTTTATTGAGGCAATAGTCTAGTTATTGTATTGCGAAACGTTATTGTAAAATATTATTAGTATAAAACTCATGTCATTGAGTATGATTATTGTACAGAAACAAGTAAGGTCATATGTCGACTGTTTTCGAATAAAGTTTATCATGATGTATTACACTGCAATAGAGATAACTTTATACCATACACTGAATAATTATATGAATTCTTTTATATTAAATTTCTCAAATTTTACTTGCTTGGGTCAATCTCCTAAAAATTACCCTAATACTATAATGATTTTCTCTAACGATGAAACAATCAAAGCTTAATTAAATAACTTGTTACGACGGGGCAAAACAGGCTAATAAATGAGGCCCTGATCGTAACAAACTGCATTAGATCACTTCTTTCCAGTCGCTTCAAGGAGTGAACAGAAATCATTCCTGTCCAGGCTGGCTGGTAACAGCAGCAACAACAACAACTGGTTTGTTTACAAAACTCCCAACCTTCTACACTCTCATTCTCTCTCGTTTATTCATTTAATCTTGTTTACTCACCTCTCACTCTACATTAAGACTGCCTCTTACCACCACTGCCTCTCACCACCACTGCCTCTCACCACCACTGCCTCTCACCACCACTGCCTCTCATCAACACTGCCTCTCACCACCACTGCCTCTCACCACCACTGCCTCTCACCACCACTGCCTCTCACCACCACTGCCTCTCACCACCACTGCCTTCCATCACCACTGCCTCTCACCACCACTGCCTCTCATCACCACTGCCTCTCACCACCACTGCCTCTCACCACTTTGCTACGATTTCTTTCTTTAATTCTATGGTGTTCCTCACTTTCTTTACCAAAGGACTGACACTAGGAGCTTTCTTTGGGCCCGTGGTGGCTTATTTAGCAGTCACACACAATAATCAAGTGCCAAAAACAATGGATTGTTAAGAAATGTTTTGTATGAACTCGCAGGATAATGTTCACTCAACAAGAAACAATGCTACACTGCCTGAGAATGTGCGTGGGAGGTGGGCCTGCGGGCTTTGTATGTGCGCTGGGCACTGGACAGGGTTCCGGACCAAGCACGAAAACGGAGGGAATCACACGAAAACAGAGGTAAATTTTCCCCGAAAAAAATGCACGAAAACAGAAACACACGAAAACAGAGATACACGAAAACAGAGAGACCACTGTACTAGCGAAATAGCTAAGAATTTGGTCGATTGGAATAATGTAATTGGCTTAAAATGGGAGTCAAAGTTGGCAAAATCGCCAATGCATAAATATTGCTGACGCAGCAAAATTTACGAGAGCGTAATTTCGTCAATTTTCCAACAAATTTCATACTTTTTGTTTTATTACCTTCAGAAAAAGGTTCTCTACCATTTCATAAGAATTTTTTTTTTTTTTTTTTTTTTAAATTCTTGGACCCTGGCTGTCACTTTGAGATTTGGCCTCTGGACCCTCAAAGGGTTAAAGTTATTTCATATTTTATATATACTCTAATAATTATACAGTGGACCCCCGTAGTTAAGCATAATTAATCTCGGGTAAATACAATTAATCTGAATCTATTGAATCCTAACACTATTTCAAAAAATAATGTAAATACAATTAACTTCACCATAAATTGACATCTAAATAATAAACAATATATATTATAATGATTCCTCATTGAAAGATTCAGGCATCTGCAATGGGATGTATGACTGCATGTTATGGTTGAAGAGAATCCCCTCAACACTTGCAGTAAAATGCCTCATGGGGTTACTTCCTCCTGCATGAATGCTACACTCCTGCATGAATGCTACACTCCCTGCATGAATGCCTCAGTCACTCCTGCATGAATGCTACACTCCCTGCATGAATGCTACACTCCCTGCATGAATGCTACACTCCCTGCATGAATGCTACACTCCCTGCATGAATGCTACACTCCCTGCATGAATGCTACACTCCTGCATGAATGCTACACTCCCTGCATGAATGCTACACTCCCTGCATGAATGCTACACTCCCTGCATGAATGCTACACTCCCTGCATGAATGCTACACTCCCTGCATGAATGCTACACTCCCTGCATGAATGCTACACTCCCTGCATGAATGCTACACTCCCTGCATGAATGCTACACTCCCTGCATGAATGCTACACTCCCTGCATGAATGCTACACTCTGCATGAATGCTACACTCCCTGCATGCCTGCTACCACTGGGGTGCCACTAGGAAGCTTCTTTGGACCCATGGTGACTTATTTCACAGTGACAATCACTATATACCACCAAAAAAGACACCAAATGTATTGTGAATGTTTGAAAGAGCGAGCTGGATAATGTTCTCTCAATGGTAAACAACGCTACACTGGCATCTTGCGCAGGCGCAGGCCAGGCGCGGAGCAGGCGGACACGTCTAATACGTTTCGCTAACCGAGCTTTTTTCGCTATCTGATACCGAAAAAAGCTTTCGTAAAGCGATTTTTTCGTTAACTAAACCTTTCGTTAACCGGGGGTCCACTGTACTTATGTGTACCTGTACCTAAGTAAACTTACACACTGTGCTGGCATGCAGGTACACATTAAAATCAGTAAGAATGTCTTATGTCTCGAGGATGCCATATTAATAATAATGATAATAATAATAATACTCAATAATAATCACTCTGAGGCACATAAAATGTCGTATATTAC
Organism: Cherax destructor; assembly: GCA_009830355.1. Lineage (NCBI taxonomy): Eukaryota > Metazoa > Arthropoda > Malacostraca > Decapoda > Parastacidae > Cherax > Cherax destructor. The sequence continues at coordinate 43,266 of WNWK01006946.1, read as the reverse complement.
CTTAACCCTTTGAGGATTGGTCACGTACTAGTACGTCATTGCAACCAGGGTCGGTCTCGTACTTGTACGCCTAAATTGTAGTGCCTTCAAATCTGGTGGAAGAAAGCTGGCAGGCCTACATATGAAAGAATGTGTCTGCGTGGTCAGTGTGCGCAGTATAAAAAAAATCCTGAAGCACACAGTGCATAATGAGGAAAAAAAAACTCCGACCGTGTTTTTGGTTTAAAACAGCGACTTTCGAGTGTATTTTCGTATAGTATTTATGCTTGTATTCTCGTTTTCTTGGTCTCATTTGATAGAACCGAAGATATATTACAGAAATAGTGATGATTTTGATTGGTTTCACCATGACAAGTACCTTGAAATTGAGCTCAAAGTAGCGAAAATGTTTGATTTTTGCCGATGTTGAAGAGTAAACAAATCATGCCACACATCGTATACACATCAACTGGTGAGTCTAATATTCTTTCACAAGTGCACTGATATTATTTATACCGTTTTTACAATGATGCAGTAGTATATATAACAGTATATCTATTTTATGTGGGAATAAAAATTCAAAATGGAAAACAAAAGTAATGTAAGAGAAGCCTGGAGACGTGACTAATGAACAGATAAAATGTTATTTTAGTGCCAGGAATGTCTGTCTTGTTTATTTTGGACCCCATTTTGAAATTGGCATCTTTTGAAATTTGTGTGAAATTGGCCAAATTGCCAATTTCTGACCACCTTATTGGGTAGTTGAAATTGGTAAATTGGCAGTTTCTTATACTCAATCGATAGAACAAATGGAATTCTAGCAAAATAGCTATAATTTTAGTAGACTGAAACATTGGAATTTGCCGAAAATAGGGCTCAAAGTGGGCAAAATCGCCGATGCGTAAATGTCATCGATAAAGCTAACTTCGCGAGAGCATAATTCTGTTAGTTTTCCATCAAATTTCATAATTTTGGTGGCATTATGATCGGAAAAAGGTTCTCTATCATTTCATAAGAAATTTTTTTTTTTTTTTTTTTTAAATTCCAGGCTACCGCCGTAAAGTGGAAATCGCCATAAAGGGTTAATATACACATTTTCATTAATCCATCTATGATATTTTTTCAAAATTATATAATAAACATGCTACATAACATATAAATATGATAAATACACCCCACAGTAGAATAAATTAACATAAATATGAGATGTTTTTCCAGTTGTCTTGTCAGAGTGTTGGAAAGAATAATATTCTCTACAGTTCAACAACAAAGAAAATGTGTACACAATAGTATTACTGGGGGATAACTGTAGAAAATTATTCCTTTCGTATGCCTTCACTCAGCGTCAATTCTTCTAAAAATGGTGTTACATGAGAATGGGAGTGTTAATCTTTATTTAATCTACTGTACTGACGTGGCGATAACTTGTACACAATGGAAAGTGTTTATATTATGGTATAACACAAATGTGTATGAACCAAAACCAGACGCATTCGTCTGTTTGTTTACATACTCCGCGTCTGTCCTCTCTCATTTAGTCATTCTCTCTCTCTCTCTCGTTTATTCGTTTTATCTTGTTTACTCACCTCTCACCCTACATTAAGACTACAAATATTTTAAGGTAAGTAATGAGTGAACTGTATATGCATTTTATCGCTGTGGGATGCTTTAAATGTCATAGTATTACGTGTGGGTGGGGTGGCCTGGCCTGGCTACTATACCTACCACACTTGACTGCTTACAATAAATACTACTCATCTCACCCTACATTAAGACTACAAATATTTTAAGGTAAGTAATGAGAGTACTATGTGTGCATCTTACTTTTTTGTTTTTTAATGCCTAGTTGTACTGCTAACTTTATATATGTTAATGTAAACTTGTTATCTAGCATTTATATGCATTTATAAGTGAAAAAAAAAGAAAAAAAGAAAAAAGAAGGGTGTTCCACTTTATGGCGGTAGCCTGGAACCTAACCTGTCGTATAAGTGGGGTCCTACTGTACACTGAGCTACCAGTTTAAAAGTTAACTCTGTAATATCTTTATATTATGAGGCTATGATTCTTTAACTCTGATTCTGAATTATTTCTACCTTTCCACTGTCCTATTCATTATTCTTCATTTCAAGATGTCTGTTTGTAAGTGTCTTTAATCTTGCAGTGTGTCATTTACATAAATAACTGTTTTTTCCTTTAAAGTTCAAATGAAAAATATTTGAGAATATTCATTAAAGTTCATGAATTTCTTATTAAACTTACAATTATTATATCAAGTCTCTTTTTGTATTATAAACAGAAAGTTGTTTTTCATCTGCTATGTTCAACTTCCTAAATAGTAATAGTATTACATTCATGAGGAGCACTAAACCCATAGGGGTCATGCAGTGCCTGGGGAACTTATGGTAATCAGATTGGATTCAAGGAAGAGAAAACCAGCTCTAATTCCTTGGATCAAGCATCGTCCACTGGCATCAGGGCACCTGCCCTGGAGGACCTACTTGTGACACAAGTGACAGTGACAGTGACAGTGACAACTCTGAAGCAATGATAAAATTAGCAAAGAAGAGTAAGCAGAACAAAGGTATTGCTTAACCCTTTTGGTGTTGGTTCCACTGTATCACAGCTTTGAAGCCAGTGTCAGTCCCATACTACGATGCCATGAGCTCAGCTCACTCAGATAAGCTGTGAGTGGTAAATTTGGGCCTAAATATGAGAGAATGGGTCTTTGTGGTAAGTGTGCACCACAAAAAAACCTGCAGCATGCAGTACACGAGAAAAAAAACTGTGACCGTATTTTTGGTTTAAAACAGCGGCGTATTTTTGTATGGTTTTTATGGTTGTATTCTCAGTTTCTGGGTCTCATTTGATAGAATGGAAGATACAGTGAAACCTCGGTACTTGAACTTAATTCGTTCCAGAAAGCTGTTCGAGTGCCAATCCGTTCGAATACTGAACAAATTTTTCCCAACCAATATTCTTTTTGGTTGGCTGTCATCACTAATTTTCGTAGGCCCCATGGTGACTTAGTTATACAAATAATGTAAAAAACACCAAACAATGCGAAGAAAACCAAAATAGCTTACAGCAAATTTCTGGCAGGTCGTGTTTGTTTGGTCGAGTGCAGAGCAAACGGTCGACTACCGAGCTATTTTTTTACCAAACAAAGCATTTAAATACCGAATTGTTCGAGTAGGGAGCTATTCCATTGTATTACAGGACTGAAAGTAACTTGAAATTGAGCTCAAAGTAGTGGAAATGTTCAAATTTTGCCGATATTCCAGAGTACGTACACAATACACATCCAACTGGCCAGTCTAATACGCATTTAGGAATGCACTGACATTATTTATACAATTATTACAATAATGCAGTAGTCTGCATGAAAGTAAATTTTCTATTTTTTGTGTGAATAAAAATTCAAAATGTAAAGCAGGCCTGGAGATGTGACTAATGAACAGAGGAAATGTTTATTTAGTGACAGGAATGTCTATAGTGTTTATTCTGGACCCTATTTTCAAACTGGTAATTGTTGAATTTTGTGTGAAATTGGCTAAATTACCGATTTCTGATCACTTTATTGGGTAGTTAAAGTGGATAAATGGGCGATTTCTTGTACTTATTCAATAGAATAGAAGGAATACTAGCAAAATAGCCATGAGTTTGGTTGACTAGAACAATGGAATTGGCCAAAAATAGAGCATAAATTGGGCGAAATTGTCGGTGTAAAAATCACTGAGACTGCTAACTTTGCGAGAGCATAATTCTGTACGTTTTCCATCAAATTTCGTACTTTTAGCTTCATTACCTTCGGAAAGGGATTCTCTATCATTTCATGTGATAAAATTATTTTTTTTAAGACCCTGGGAGCAAGTTTGCGAGCAGGGTTGCAACACTGAAAGGGTTAAAACTAACAACAACAACACGCTCTCTCTCTCTCTCTCTCTGTCAATCATTTGGTGCAAGAAGTGTGACTAAAAGTTAATATTGTACTCACCAAAATGAATAAGGAAGACGACCTGCTGAAGGGACACCAGAAAATTTTCTTCACAAATAGTGTTAGAACAATAGATCATTTCACAAGAGTGGAAACTTTTAAAAGTTTTATGAACAGTAGTAGACTGATAGATCAGTTCACAAGAGTTCAGTACTACAACCAGTGGAAACTTTTAAAAGCTTTACGATGCAATAAATGTCAAGGAAGGGACACCATGAGCTTAGCTCTACTCCTGTACTTACAAACAAGTAATCATAGGAGAGACATACACAATAATGTTGCAAAAGATCTACCAAGATTATAACAGGATAACAAAAGCATATAATAAACATTTATAACAAATTTTATTATAAATACTGTACTGTATGGATAATCAAGGCAATCATTATGAAAGTTTCAATTTCTTCTTCTTCTCTTCCTTTGGCCATTTACTCCTCTTCTTACTGTAAAGACAAAAAAAATATTAATGTTTGACACAATTCCATAGTGGTTTACATTTAATAGCTCAATTTCAGTTTACATTAATTAATAACAAAATAAGAAATTAACTGCAGTAGGAAAATATATTAGAGACAGTGCCTCAACTGATCTACTAAAGACAACAGTCTCAAACTTTGAAAAACTATTAGACAACAGTCTCAGACTTGAAAAACTATTAGACAACAGTCTCAAACTTTGAAAAACTATTAGAGAACAGCCTCAAACTTTGACTACAGTGGACCCCCGGTTTACATAATTAATTTGTTCCAGATGCTGTTCAAGTGCCGTTACCAAGAATTTTTCCATAAGGAATAATGTAAATTAGATTAGTCCTTTAGACTCCCAAAAATACACTTACAAAAGCACTTACAAAAATACACTTACATAATTGTTCGAGTTTGGAGCAGTACGTAAACCGGGGTCCACTGTATAAGATAACAGCCTCAAACTTTGAAAAACTATTAGAGAACAGCCTCAAACTTGGAAAAACTATTAGACAACAGCCTCAAACTTTGATAACTATTCAACAACCTCAAACTTTAATAAAAAAACTATTAGACAATGGCCTCAAACTTTGAAAAAAAAATATAAGACATTGGCCTCAAACTTTCAAAAACTATAAGACAGTGTCCTAAGATCTTGAAAACTAACTACCCACAAAATGAATATGTGGATTTAAAAAAAAATTACAAATGTTATCTCTGTTAGTTACATAACAAAGTGAGAAAACTACATTACAGTCATTTAGCATACTAAAAAACTGCCATACAAATTTCATTTATGACCGACTTTCTGTCATCAATGTGGAATTTTTGTGAACTCAACTAAAAAAAATGCTGAATTAATGATTTTTTTTAAATATTTATTGAAATAATTGATATATATATGACTAACTGGCACAAATACAAACACATGGATACAATGAAATTGTATTTACAACAAGTACTTTATAGGAAGAGAAAATGACACTTAGATGCAGTAAACACTATTAAAAATAGTGTTTCACTCAGACAGTGGGCATCATCAAGGCAGTTGAGAATACATGAGACAAGAAGTATATAAGGAGGCACAAAGGAAGGTGAGGTGCATGGGAGTACTTAGGAGCCAGGGATCACTGTAGTGTGTACACTATACTGTTATGATGGCTCCCAGATGCTTGAATAACCCACAAGCAAGATGTCAGCTGAAGCTGTAGCTAAAATTAAACAATTCTGGTTCTTTGTAATAATGTTAGAAGTGCAGAGTCCAAGCATCTTCTCTCTCTGCATATAAGAAAGGCACACATGCGGTAACTAAGACATCTATTACGGCAATGTTTTTCACACCCAAGGATTTATTAATCCAACTGATTGATGAAGCCCATGATGAACAAAAATCTCCCTAATATCAGTGTTAATCATCTTTTGTAACCTCTACCTTCATCTTCTTCTTTGATAACTAGTGTAGTAGTCATCCATTTCATGAGATAACTTATCATTGTCTCCATTATGAAGCATAACACTGTATGTGTTATGCTTCCTGTATGCATAATGACATTCTTTCACCCATATGACAATGTCCTGTTACGTTTTCCCTACAAAGTTTGTTGCATTCATTGAAAGCAACAATGCAGACCCTGCTTTATATCGTCATGATTGCTACATTTAGCACAAGTAAGGTCCTTGACAGTAGTGAAGTGATGACTGTACTGTACAGTATTTCAGTTAAATTTTCATTTAGTATTAATTTTTACAATTTCCATGTGCTGTATAATTTTATACACTGTTTTATGTAGTAGTTACTACAATATTACACTGCACACCTAGCACCCTCAACCCACAACACCAACTCATGCAACCTCCTACTTCCCCCTCATGGCCATACACCCAGCACCCTTCACCCACACAACTCCCACATGCCTTCACCCACACCTGCACATACAATATTTTCCCCCCATGACCACACACATACACCTACAACATTCTGCCCTGACCACATTACCCCCAATACCTTGCCCACACCATTTCCCCATGACTTGTCACCCACACCTTACTTGATCTTTCACCCTAACAAACCATCCACACACCTCATCACCCAGTCATCCATCACCCTCATTACTGCCTACACCACTAACCACATACTCACCCACCCAGCCACCCATCATCCACACTACGACCCACACCAGGTTACTGACAACCACATCTTTCACCTGCACCACTCCCCCACAGCTTCAAGCCCACACCTTACCCATACTTTCAAGTCCCACACACCCTGACATGTAGTTCATACACCTAATCAAGTAGCCACCCACCACCTCATTACTGCTCACACCAACCCCAGGGTCACCCACCCAGCATCCACATCACCACCCACACAGGGCCCCTGACACTGTCACCCACACACTCATCCAGAGCCGGCCTTAGGAGGTGCGGGGCCCAATTAGGAACAATTTTGGTGGGCCCCATGTATGGAAAGCAATCAAACTGTGTGCTTAAAAAATGCATGCGAGTTAATAGACCAAACAGATGTAAGCTACATTTTAAAATAAAACTGTATACATGTAAGCATACAAGTAACAAACAAAATTTGTATATCACCTCTGAAAAGTACATAGTCACAATACCACTTGCTTTAGTGACTTTGAAATTATTTATTAAAAATATTCATTTATTTTTGTTCAGAAAAAAAAAATCAAAATTTAAGTGCACTGTTGGAAACAAATTATCTTTTTTGGACTTCTAAAAATCACTTAACATTAATAAACTATAAACTAGTCATATTATTATTGCCTTTAATTAGAAGAAAGTTTTTTTTTTTTGCTTTTTTCTCTGCAAAGTCTTTTAGAATTTTGTCGAAGATTAAACTCCTGCTAATTTCAGATTCAATGGACATAATCGCCAAGCTGTTCAAACGTTCTTGCTGAATTGATGATCTCAAGTAAGTTTTGATCAGTGCCAGCTTGGAAAAACTCCTTTCTCCAGATGCCCCATTCACTGGGAAATTCGCCAACATATTATATCCAAAGCCCCTTTTCTTTACTTCATGTTGTTGTGTGTACTTGACAAGCCGAGAGTAGATTACACTCTAGTGCAGGGCCCAATTGGGAGCAATCGGCCCAATCAGCTTAAGGCCGGCACTGCACTCATCATCATACCATCTAGTTGCTTCTAGCCTCCATCCCCCACACTCCACCAATGCTCAGTATCCTCCACCTCCCAACTCCAGCTTCCAGCTCCTGCCCCCAACGCTCCATGATTCAGTCTCCATCTCCCACAAAGGCAGTTTGCCAATTACTTCCACCGGTTCCCAACCCCAACACTGAGCTCCTCACCCCTAGGACAACCAAATACAGTGGAACCTCTACTTACGAGTATAATACGTTCCAAGAGCTTGCTCGCAACTGGATTTGCTCATTTGCAGAGTCAATTTTCCTCATTTAAATTAACTGAAATGGAATTAATCCGTTCCAGTGGAATTCCAGGCTCCACAAAATACTTGAATAATTTCCCAAATATCAACTCTATGGCTTATTTATCTATCACAATTCATCTAATAAGACGTAATAAACAATATTAATAACATAGATACATGATATATACACTAGAATGAATGAAATATTACGTATGTGTGTATAGTGTTAAGGGAGGCGGAGTCGGTGGCCATTGTTGTTGTTGCTCCTGGCATACCTTCCCATGCTTTTATAACAGAAAACTAAGTGATTGTAAGGCAAACTCCATTAGATCGTCCTTTTTCTATCGCTTAACCCTTTCGGGGTTTTGGTCGTACTAGTACGGCTTACGCCCTGGGGTTATGGTCGTACTAGTACGCCTAAATTCTAGCGCCCTAGCAGAAACAGGCTGTTAGGCCTAGATGTGATAGAATGGGTCTGTGTGGTCAGTGTGCACAGTATAAAAAAATTCCTGCACCACACAGTGCATAATGAGGAAAATAAAACTCTGACCGTGTTTTTGGTTTAAAACAGCGAATTTGCAGTCTATTTTCGTATGGTATTTATGCTTGTATTCTCGTTTTCTTAGTCTCATTTTATAGAATAGATGATATATTACAGAAATAGCAATAATTTTGACTGGTTTCACAATGACAAGTACCTTGAAACTGAGCGCAAAGTAGCGAAAATGTTCGATTTTGGCTGATGTTCAAGAGTAAACAAATCACACTATGCGTCCAATACACATCAACTGGAGAGTAATATTCTTGCACATGTGCGCTGATATTATTTATACCATTTTTACAATGATGCAGTTGTATACATAACAGTAAATCTTCTATTTTTTGTGAGAATAAAAATTCAAAATGGAAAGCAAAAGTAATGTAAGAGGGGCCTGGAGACGTGACTAATGAACAGAGAAGATGTTATTTTAGTGCCAGGAATGTCTGCCTTGTTTATTATGGACCCTATTTTGAAATTGGCATCGTTTGAAATTTGTGTGAAATTGGCCAAATTGCCATTTTCTGACCACTATTTTGGGTAGTTGAAATTGGTAAATAGGCAGTTTCTTGTACTCAATCGATAGAAGAAATGGAGTTCTAGCAAAATAGCTATAATTTTAGTAGACTGAAACACTGGAATTTGCCGAAAATAGGGCTCAAAGTGGGCGAAATCGCTGATGCGTAAATGTCATCAATACCGCTAACTTCGCGAAAGCATAATTCCGTTAGTTTTCGATCAAATTTCATAATTTTTGTGGCGTTATGATCGGAAAAAGATTCTCTATCATTTCATAAGAAAAAATAATTTTTTTTTTTAATTCTTGGACCCTGAGAACGAGTTTCGGAGAGGGTCCTTGGACCCCCAAAGGGTTAATGGCTTAATTGCTACACTCCTAATGGTACACTCTCAATGGTACACTCAATGGTACACTCTCAATGGTACACTCAATGGTACACTCTCAATGGTACACTCTCAATGGTACACTCTCAATGGTACACTCATAATACTACACCTAGTTTGTGTTTATGTATGATTTCCTGCTTTAATTCCATGGAAATCATTATCATTTTCTTCTCAGCACTGTCCTTTGCACTTGCTTTCTTAAGACCCATGGTTAGAAAGAAGAAATTTCGCAAAATAACTGCAAGAAACATAAAGAAAACACGAAAAATTCCCTCCCTCCCTCCCTGAGCGGCGATGTTTTGATACACACTGCCATCTTGTGGTGGCGATCTGAAACTCACTTATAGTATTATTATTATTATTATAATTACATATTATTTTTTAGTACGTACGTATTCTTATAATAATAATTATTATATTATACATATTATTATTATTAGTAGTAGTACGTATGTATTCTTATAATAATACTCTTGGTTGCTTACCATTTGGCATTTTTATTCACACAAAAAATAGAAGATTTACTGTTATGCAGACTATTGCATTATTGTAATAATTGTACAAATAATGTCAACCCATTCAGACAGGTATTGGACAGTGACGTCATTTGTTTATTCTTGAACATCGCTAAAAAATAAATATTTCAGCTACTTTGAGCTCAATTTCAAGGTACTTTTCGTTGTGAAAGCAATCAAAATCATATCTATATCTGTAATATATCTTCCATTCTATCAATTGAGACCAAAAAAACGAGAATACAACCATAAAAACCATACAAAAATATACCGCTAAGGGCCCGCTAAGGGCCGGCTAAGGCTGAGAAGTGAACTCAGTTATTTACAGTCAGATTTCTTTCAATTTTGGTGTACATTAAGAAACATCTTTCCATCATAATTGCCCAAGTTTCAATAAGATAGTCCAACAAACAAATGAGATCCAATTCCCTAGATCAAGGGCAAGAGCCCCTCACCAGCGTCAAGGAACCTCCCTTGCGGCCCATTCGCATCTGGAAATTTCGCTCGCCTATGGAAGCAAAAAATCGACCGATCGACTGCTCGCATCTGGAAAAACTCGCACGTGGATGCACTCGTTAGTAGAGGTTCCACTGTAATAAGGTACGTACTTCTGTTTGCTAGCAGAGATATATGGCTGTAGGATCTTTGACTGGCACATATCCCCACATTGACATACAATTACATTATTGTTTTTTACTATTTCGAGACCTATAATAACAATTGACAAGCTTTTTTTTTTTTTTTTTTGGTGGGGGGGAGTTCTGATGAACTTAACCCTATTTTTCCCATATGTTCTTCATTTCAGTTTACATGCATTGCTTATTACAAGCCATTTTCAGGAGAGTATCTATTGCGTTATTCAACGATCAACTGTACATAAATATTTTCCAAATAGAAGTGGTGATTTCTTAAAACCCACTACAATGTTTACAAGAAGATAGGGAAAATTATGTAAATAAAAAAATTTAACATGCAGAAGCACATGTGGATCCTCCCAGGAGATATATGAAAAGGTATAACTCACTCAAAGTACTGGTATTAATACTTTAAAAAATAGTAAGCAATAAAGTGATACCACTGGTGATATGTGCAAGATATGCTGTGGTCTGAAGTACACAATGAATAAAATGTAAAGCATGGAAAAGAATGCCAGTTTTTACAGTGTCATACCTACGGACACAGTTCCTTCACATGAAAACTAAAATTCTTTATTGACATGATGAAGATACCACTAAGATTGGCTGGATTTATTATTGTTTAAATATATTAATAATAATAATAATGTATAAACCTATTATAAATAATGCATACTTAGCTAACTTTGTTTCTATAGCATTAACAAATATAATAATCCATTCTCTTATACTCTTTGTAACTCATATAAACTGTTATTGCAATACAATTAATTGTTTTAATTTGTTTGATCTGATTTAACCCTTTAAGGGTCCAAGGCCATTTTTGGAAGGGGTGTGCCAGTATCCAAGAATTTAAAAAAAAAAAAATTCTTATTTTTTCTTATGAAATGGTAGAAAATCTTTTTCTGAAGGTAATAAAACAAAAAGTACAAAATTTGATTGAAAATTGACGAAATTAAGCTCTCGCGAATTTTGATGTGTCAGCGATATTTACTCATCAGCAATTTTGCCGACATTGACTCCCATTTTAGGCCAATTACATTATTCCAGTCGACCAAATTCTTAGCTATTTCACTAGTATTACTTCTATTCTATCGATTGAGCACAAGAAATCACCCAGTCAACTGTTTCAACTACAAAATAAAGTGATTGGAAATTGGTAATTTAGCCAATTTAACTCAAAATTCAAAATATTCCAATTTCAAAATAGGGTGCAGAATAAACAATGCAGGCATTCCTGGCACTAAACTAACATTTCCTCTGTTCATTAGTTACGTTTTCAGTCTTTACAAATGAATTCCATTTTTATTTTTTATTCACATAATGAATTTTTATTCAAACCAAAAAATGGAAGATTTACTGTTATGCAATATTGTAATAATTGTACAAATAATATCACCACATTTGTGAATGTATATTAGACCCACCAGCTGGCGCGTATTAGATGTGTGAGGTCATTTGTTTACTCTTGAACATCGGCAAAAATTTAACATTTCCACTACTTTGAGCTCAGTTTCAAGCCATTTACAGTACTAAAACCAATCAAAATCATCTCTATATCTGTCATATATCTTCCATTCTATCAAATGAGACCAAGAAATCGCAAATACAACTATAAAAAGTATACAAAAAAACACCGCAAAGTCGCTGTTTTAATCGAAAATTACGGTTTCAGTTTTTTTTTTCTCATTATGCACTGTGTGCTGCAGGATTTGTTTTATGTGGTGCACACTTACCACATAGATGTATTATCTAATATCTAGGTTCAAATTTACCGTTCAAAGCTTATCTGAGTGAGCTGAGCTCATGACGTTGATCTACGGTTTGGACCCAGAACTCAAAGCCGTAGAACTACAGCACGGACCCTGAAAGGGTTAATAAATTGCATTACATTCAACTAATGTTCAAAATAAATTGTCTACTATAATTTTTACCATTTAGTCTATTGTTAATTAATTTTAAGAATGCCCACAATGCTCTGCATACTAGGGGCTTTTTGCATGTACACCCCATAATAATAATATTAGTAATAATAATAATAATAATAATAATAATAATAATTAGTGTTAGAGTGTTCAGCAAAAGTTTGTGGTTACAGGAAAGTGGGTGCAGGAGGGAAGAAGAGCAATTGGTGGAATGATGATGTAAAGAGAGTAGTAAGAGAGAAAAAGTTAGCATATACCTTTGATATACCTTTGAAGAGTTTCGAGAGTATCTACTCTCTGAGCCCGGCCATGGGCCAGGCTCGTCTGGTGCTTGCCTGAGAGGTTTTTACAAAGTAGAAGTGATGCAAGGAAGGTAGAGTATATGGAGAGAAAAAGAGAGGTTAAGAGAGTGGTGAAGAAATGTAAAAAGAGAGCAAATGAGAGAGTGGGTGAGATGTTATCAAGAAATTTTGTTGAAAATAAGAAAGTTTTGGAGTGAGATTAATAAGTTAAGGAAGCCTAGGGAACGAATGGATTTGATCGTTAAAAATAGGAGAGAAGAGTTATTAAGTGGAGAGTTAGAGGTATCGGGACGATGGAGGGAATATTTTGAGGAATTGTTAAATGTTGATGAAGATAAGGAAGCTGTGATTTCGTGTATAGGGCAAGGAGGAATAACATCTTGTAGGAGTGAGGAAGAACCAGTTGTGAGTGTGGGGAAAGTTCGTGAGGCAGTGGGTAGAATGAAAGGGGGTAAGGCAGCTGGGATTGATGAGATAAAGATAGAAATGTTAAAACCAGGTGGGAATATAGTTTTGGAGTGGTTGGTGCTATTATTTAATAAATGTATGGAAGAGGGTAAGGTACCTAAGGATTGGCAGAGAGCATGCATAGTTCCTTTGTATAAATGCAAATGGGACAAAAGAGAATGCAAAAATTATAGGGAAATAAGTCTGTTGAGTATATCTGGTAAAGTGTATGGTAGATTTATTATTGAAAAAATTAAGAGTAAGACGGAGAGTAGGATAGCAGATGAACAAGGAGGCTTTAGGAAAGGTAGGGGGTGTGTAGACCAAGTGTTTACAGTGAAAAATATAAGTGAACAGTATTTAGATAAGGGTAAAGAGGTTTTTGTGGCATTTATGGATTTGGAAAAGGCATATGATATGGTGGATAGGGGGGCAATGTGGCAGATGTTGCAGATGTTGCAGATGTATGGAATAGGAGGTAGGTTATTGAAAGCAGTGAAGAATTTTTACGAGGATAGTGAGGCTCAGGTTAGAGAATGTAGGAGAGAGGGAGATTATTTCCCAGTAAAAGTAGGCCTTAGAAGAGGATGTGTGATGTCACCGTGGTTGTTCAATATACAGTGGTACCCCAAGCTTTGTACAGCTCCTAACTCAAACAATTATGTAAGTGTATTATTGTAAGTGCTTTTGTAAGTGTATTTTTGGGGGTCTGAAACGGATTAATCTAATTTACAATATTCCTTATGGGAACAAATTCGTTCGGTAACGGCACTCGAACAGCCTTCTGGAACGAATTATGGCTGAAACTCTGGGTACCACTGTATTTATAGATGGCGTTGTAAGAGAAGTGAATGTACAGGAGTTGGCAAGAGGTGTGGGGTTAAAAGATAAAGAATCTAACACTAAATGGGAGTTGTCACAGTTGCTCATCGGTGATGACACTGCTTTTGGAAGATTCTGAAGAGAAGATGCAGAGGTTGGTGGATGAGTTTGGTAGGGTATGTAAAAGAAGAAAATTAAAAGTGAATATAGGAAAGAGTAAGGTGATGAGGATAACAAAAAAATTAGGTGATGAAAGATTGGATATCAGATTGGAGGGAGAAAGTATGGAGGAGGTGAATGTATTCAGATATTTAGGAGTGGACGTGTTAACAGATGGGTCTATGAAGGATGAGGTGAATCATAGAATTGATGAGGGTAAAAGGGTAAGTGGTTCACTTAGGAGTCTGTGGAGACAAAGAACTTTGTCCGTGGAAGCAAAGAGTGGGATGTACGAGAGTATAGTTATACCAACACTCTTATATGGGTGTGAAGCATGGGTGGTGAATGTTGCAACAAAAAGAAGGCTGGAGGCAGTGGAGATATCATGTCTGAGGGCAATGTGTGGTGTGAATATAATGCAGAGAATTCGTAGTTTGGAAATTAGTAGGAGGTGTGGGATTACCAAAACTATTATCCAGAGGGCTGAGGAGGGGTTGTTGAGGTGGTTCGGACATGTAGAGAGGGTGGAACAAAATAGAATGACTTCGAGTGTGTATAAATCTGTAGTGGAGGGAAGGCAGGGTAGGGGTCGGTCTAGGAAAGGTTGGAGGGAGGGGGTAAAAGAGGTTTTGTGTGCGAGGGGTTTGGAGTTCCAGCAAGCATGTGTGAGCGTATTTGATAGGAGTGAATGGAGACATATGGTTTTTAGGACTTGACGTGCTGTTGGAGTGTGAGCAAGGTAACATTTATGAAGGGATTCAGCGAAACTGGCAGGCCGGACTTGAGTCCTTTTTTCTTTTTCGGGCCACCCTGCCTTGGTGGGAAACGGCCGATGTGTTAATAATAATAAATTAATAATAATAATAATAAATTAATAATAATAATAATAATAATAATAATAATAATAATAATAAAAATAACAACTAGGTAGTAGGTTGGTAGACAGCAACCGCCCAGGTGTCACTGTAAGCTCAGTGAGAGTTCATAGGGTATAACCGTTTCTGCTCACGTGACCAACCGATGCAACCGTTAGCCCAATGTCAAAGGTCACCCATGTCAAAGGTCAACCCTTTGAATGCTATGAGCCCTGCTTGGGGCAGTGCCTCAGTCACCATCGAGACACCGTGTATAGAAGTACCAGGCTTGCGACTCTTGAGATTCCACCCTGTCTATTTGTCCTCAATACACCAAGTTACCATCCCAAACTCGTCTGTTCATTACCCAATCTACGAAAGAACCTCCACGCAACAAATGATGGTGACTGAGGCACTGCCCCGAGCAGGGCTCATAGCGTTCAAAGGGTTGACCTTTGAAATGGGTGACCTTTGACATTGGGCTAACGGTTGCATCGGTTGGTCACGTGAGCAGAAACGGTTATACCCTATGAACTCTCACTGAGCTTACAGTGACACAAAGAGGTACTACCGTCCTGCCAAGTGAGTGTAAAACGAAAGCCTGTACAGTGGACCCTTGAGTAACGAACAAAATTCATTCAAGAAGCCTGCTCAAGTGCCATTACCGAACAAATTTACTCCCTTAAGAAATAATGTCAAGTAGGTTAGTCCTTTTCAGACCCCCAAAAATACACTTACAAAAGCACTTACAATATTATACTTACATAATTGTACGATTTCCGGGGTGTTCGTAACTCGGGGGTCCACTGTAATTGTTTTACAAGATGGTAGGATTGCTGGTGTCTTTTTTCTGTGTCATAAACATGCAAGATTTCAGGTATGTCTTGTTACTTCTACTTACACTTAGGTCACACTACACATTCATGTACAAGCATTTATATACACACCCCTCTGGGATTTCTTCTATTTTCTTACTAGTTCTTGTTCTTATTTCCTCTTATCTCCATGGGGAAGTGGAACAAAATTCTTCCTACATAAGCCATGCGTGTTGTAAGAGTTGACTAAAATGCCGGGAGCAAGGGGCTAGTAACCCCTTTTCCTGTATACATTACTAAAGTTAAAGTGACATTACCGAACGAATTTGTTCCCATAAGGAATAATGTAAAGTAGGTTAGTCCATTTCAGACCCCCAAAAATACACTTACAATATTACACTTATATAACTGTTCGAGTTTTGAGGTGGTCGAAACTTCGGGGTCCACTGTACAGTGGACCCTCGGTTAACGAAATTAATCCGGTCCAGGAGCTATTACTTAATCTGAATCTTTCGTTATCTGAAACCTTATTTCCCATAAGAAATAATGTAAACACAATTAATTCGTTCCACAAAAAAATAATCACTCAAAAAAACAAAAAAAAACAATAACATTTACTTACCTTTATTGAAGAGTTGCAAGCATCTGGAAGGTAGAGTTGCTGACAGGGGCAGGGTGTTAATGGTTGGAAGGAAATCCCTCCAAAAGGACTTCAGGTAACAAGTCCCTCTCTGGGGTTACTTCCTTCTTTTTCTTTTAATGCATGAATGCTACACTCCCTGCATGCCTGCTACACTCCCTGCATGCCTGCTACACTCCCTGCATGCCTGCTACACTCCCTGCATGCCTGCTACACTCCCTGCATGCCTGCTACACTCCCTGCATGCCTGCTACACTCCCTGCATGCCTGCTACACTCCATGCATGAATGCTACACTCTCTGCATGAATGCTACACTCTCTGCATGAATGCTATGCTCCCTGCATGAATGCTACACTCCCTGCATGAATGCTACACTCCCTGCATGAATGCTACACTCCCTGCATGAATGCTACACTCCCTGCATGAATGCTACACTCCCTGCATGCCTGCTACACTCCCTGCATGCCTGCTACACTCCCTGCATGAATGCTACACTCCCTGCATGAATGCTACACTCCCTGCATGAATGCTACACTCCCTGCATGAATGCTACACTCCCTGCATGAATGCTACACTCTCTGCATGAATGCTACACTCCCTGCATGCCTGCTACCACTGGGGTGCCACTAGGAAGCTTCTTTGGACCCATGGTGACTTATTTCACAGTGACAATCACTAAACCACCAAAAAATACACCATATATATTGTGAATCTTTGAAAGAGCGCGCTAGGTAATGTTCTCTCAATGGTAAACAACGCTTCACTGGCGTCCTGCGCTTGCGCAGAGCAGGCGGACACGTCTAATACCTTTCGGTAACCGAGGAATTTTTCGCTAACCGATTCCGAAAAAAGCTTACGTTTTCCGAAACTTTCGTTAACGGGACCTTTCGTTAACCGAGGGTCCACTGTATCTTCATTTACTACAAGCACATGTACAAGGTATACAGGACTAGCTGACATCAATAACATACTACTATATAGAAAGCCCCTTGTTATGAAGAGCATTTCGGGCAAATAGGGCAATTTTTGTCCTAGGATGCAAGCCACACCAGTCGACTTACACCCAGGTACCCATTTTACTGATGGGTCAACAGGGACAACAGGTGTAAGGAAACACGGCCAATGTTTCCACCCCTGCCGGGAATCAAACCACGGATGCTCGGCTTGCGAAGCGAGAGCTTTGCCTACCAGGCCACGAGGCTGGATGGAAGGAGTTTTCATGCTAACCAATATAAATAATTTTAAGTACTTTGCAAATGTTGCTTAATCATTAACTCAATAACTAGAATATTATTGTGCTTTGATTCTACTGTCAAGTAACTCTGTTTAAATGTTACCTATTTTTATGTATTTTATATGTATTTTAACCCTTAAACGGTCCGCACGTATATTTACGTTAGCCCAAACATATATTTATGTTTTATTTTTCCTGCCTCCAAATTTGGCATGATTGACCTGAGATGCCTGGTTAGCATAGAATGGGTCCTAACACTCGGTGTGTGCCATATTAAAAAAATCTGGGACCACTTAGTAATTTGTGGGAGCACCAGTTAAATTGAGGGCCAGCTAGAGCAAACACTGCGGCAAACACCATAGATTCACTTATGTCATGTCATATTAACACTCCCCTTTGAAGTGGAAAGTGATGTCGGCAGGCTGGCAGGCCAGCTGGCTGCCTGCCTGCCTGGGGACCTGGCTGGCAAACAGCTGGTTGGGCACCTGGCTGGCCAGCAGCTGGCTGGTCAGCTGGGTACCTGATTGGCTGTCTATCTCTGTCTGTCTGTCTGTATCTATCTGTCTCTGTCTCTATCTGTCTCTATCTCACAGGAACACATACGTAAATACAATTATACATAGTGTAAATTACCTAGGATAACTAAAAAAATCAAGACAAAGTGTTATAATGTGCTTGTGATCTGCGTAATACCAGTTGGTTCATGAGCTACTCTCTGAGACAAGCAGACAGAAAGGAGACGACACACAGGCAGACAGAAAGACAGACAGACAGACAGGTTTGCGTAACAAATAAAGGGAAGCAATGTAAGCTGTCAAATGTCATCACTGTAATTACTGGACTGATAAGAAGAGATAAGACTATGGCTCACCCCTCTCGTAAAATGTCATTAGTGGAGATCAGATGAGATAAGGCAGCGACACAAATCTTTTATTATTACAGTATTATTATTATTATTTGTATGCACTATTATTATTATTATTATTATTATTATGCACTATTATTATTATTATTATTATTATTATCATTATTATTATTTTTATGCACTATCATTATTATTATTATTTGAGTACAATTTCAGTACCTAATATTAGTGTTAGAACACAGATTGGCTATGAAATCACAAGAACTACTATAATTTGTGATTATGAGAACATAAAAATTATATAAAATAATAAAAAAAAGTGAAAAATAGGTATATCGGCAACGATTCTGCAAGCGGCAGGACTCCTGTTGCTGTCAGGTGAGCATCCAGTACCAACTTCTCCGCCTCATATCTCGGTAACTACTGACCCAAATTCTTTTTTTTTATCCTATAACCCTTAAAAAAATGTGCTCTTTATTTCTATAAAAAAAAAATTCAAAATATTCGGGGCACTGGGCGAGGTAACGTATATACGTGTATACGTTTGGACCGTTTAAGGGTTAAGAACATAAGAAGAAGCACACACTAACACACATGTAAATATAAACAACTAATTTTACCTTATTCCTAGTACACGTATCTCCTTTATAGTACGATAATAAAATATCTCCTTTATAGTATAATAATAAGATATTATCTCCTCTATACATGGAAATAAGTCACTCTGTCTGACTTTTTTGGGTTATCCTAGGTTCTTTACACATATGCTGCTATGTATGATAATCTAAGTAACTGTATTTGTGTATACCTGAATAAATTTTAAGTCTGCCCAAAATGCCCTGCATACTAGGGGCTTTTGGCATGTACACCTCATGTAATCTCAACAACCAAATGTAATTCTTTGTATCATGTCCAAATAAAAATTATTATTATTATTATTATTATTACACTGCAGCAGGCCTACTGGCCCAAGCTAGGAAGGTCCACCCCACACCCACTCATGTGCCTGTGTATATGGACTTCAGTAAGGCTTTTGATAGAGTTCCATATCAGAGGCTATTGAGGAAATTTAAGGCACACAGGAGGAGAAATCTTTTCCTGGGTAGAGGCATGGTTGACAAATAGGCAGCAGAGAGTTTGCATAAATGGGGAGAAATCAGTATAGGGGCACGTCATAAGCAGTGTTCCACAGGGGTCAGTGTTGGGCCCTTTGCTGTTCACAATTTGCATAAACAACACAGATGAGGGAATAAATAGCGACATAAGCAAGTTTGCTGACGACACCAAATTATTTTTTTTTTTTCAACAAGTCGGCCGTCTCCCACCGAGGCAGGGTGACCCAAAACGAAAGAAAATCCCCAAAAAGAAAATACTTTCATCATCATTCAACACTTTCACCTCACTCATATATAATCACTGTCTTTGCAGAGGCGCTCAGATACGACAGCTGAGAATAAGTCCCTCCCAGCTGTCCCTAACCCAGACCCCTCCTTTAATCCTTTGACTGTTTCGGACTTATATATACGTCTTACGAGCCAATGTTTCAGACGTATTTATACGCCTAAATTCTAGCGGCCTCAAATCAAGCAGGAGAAAGCTGGTAGGCCCACATGTGAGAGAATGGGTCTGTGTGGTCAGTGTGCGCAGTATAAAAAAAATCGGGCAGCCACTGGTGCATTGTGGGAACACCATTTCAGTAGTCCTTGTTCAGCATGCCTAGCGGTAAGAATTATTTGACTCCTTGGCGCATCTGGGACATTTCTCTTCCTCATTGATAGCTCTAACACAGATGGAAGTGTCTCTGAAGATAAATTTCATGGTTTTGAGGAGTTTGTGACAGAAAGCAATGCCCAGGATACCAGAAGGAAGGAAGGAAGAAAGAAAGAAAGTAAGTAAGGAAGGAAGAGATGTGAGGAAGGAATGAAGGAAAGAAGAGATGAGAGGAAGGAAGGAAGGAAAGAAAAGATGAGAGGAAGGAAGGAAAGAAGAGATGAGAGGAAGGAAGGAAGGAAAGAAAAGATGAGAGGAAGGAAGGAAAGAAGTAAGGAAGGAGGAAAGGAAGAAGGAAGGAAGTAAGAAAGAAAGAAAGAGAGAAAGGAAGGAAGGAAGAGATGAGAGGAAGGAAGAGATGAGAGGAAGGAAGAGATGAGAGGAAGGAAGAGATGAGAGGAAGGAAGAGATGAGAGGAAGGAAGAGATGAGAGGAAGGAAGGAACAAAAGAAGTAAGAAAGGAAGGAAGAAATAAAGGAAGGAATGAAGGAAGAAAGGAAGGAAGGCAGGAAGGAACAGATGAGAGGAAGGAAGGAAGGAAATATGTAAGAAAGGAAGGCAGAAAGAAAGGAAGGAATGAAGGAAAAAAGGAAGCTAGGAAGGTAGGTATGAAGGAAAGGAAGGAGGTTGTGGAGAAGAAGACATGGGTCCCCTTTTGTGTTGACAGGTTGACAGGCAGTGTGGGGTGGTGAGTAATGGTATAATATGTCATTTTGACAGCTGCCTTACCCTGACTCAGCAAATTTAGATGTCCCCCCCCACACACACACACACACACATAGCTTGGAGCTTTGAAGTGCTAATTGCAGTTTATGGAAAATGTCTAGTTAGTTAGTTACCATTTTGTCCTAGGCACATGTCGATTAGACACTAGGCCTGTTGTATGTATGTGTGTGTAACGAAATACTTCAAAATGTTTCGGCCCCTCCGGGAATTGAACCCGGGCCCTCCGTGCGTGAAGCAAGAGCGCTAGCCACCGTGCCATCGGGGAGTGTTATAGTCATTATATATATATGTATATATATTATAGAACAATAGTAATAAACAATTTTTTTATTGTTGGTTGGTGTAAACAAGTTTTGTAAACAATATAATGATACTAATGTTTGTGCGATTATTGTGTTGCATACAACGAGTGTATATATATACATTGCACCTTACTTTGGTCTCACAGGCCACATAAGTTATGTAAAAAAATAAAATAGTGAAAAAAACAAGAAACCTACGAAACGAAGTAAACCAAAGTTTACCGAGTGAGCGGCATTCGCCGCTGTTGCCATACACGGCTCATTTTTTGCCAACTTTATGCCTCTATATCTCGGTAAATACTGATCGCAAAAATTTTTTTTTTGGGATTTAAACAATAAGAAAAATAATCTTAACATTTTGATAAGAAAAAATAATTTTGTTTTTTTCGAATATTTCCCGACATAGAATGACAGTTTCAGAGAGGGGCCACCGACAGTCAAAGGGTTAAAGTGCAGGCATTGTACTTCCCATTTCCAGGACTCAAGTCAACTAAATCAATTAACTGGTTTCCCTGAATCCCTTCACAAAATGTTACCCTGCTCACACTCCAACAGCTCGTCAGGTCCCAAAAACCATTCGTCTCCATTCACTCCTATCTAACACGCTCACACACATGCTTGCTGGAAGTCCAAGCCCCTCGCCCACAAAACCTCCTTTACCTCCTCCCCCCCACCTTTTCGAGGACGACCCCTACCCCGCCTTCCTTCCCCTACAGATTTATACGCTCTCCAAGTCATTCTACTTTGATCCATTCTCTCTAAATGACCAAACCACCTCAACAACCCCTCTTCAGCCCTCTGACTAATACTTTTAGTAACTCCACACCTCCTCCTAATTTCCACACTCCGAATTTTCTGCATAATATTTACACCTTAGACAGGACATCTCCACTGCCTCCAGCCGCCTCCTCGCTGCAGCATTTGCAATCCATGTTTCACACCCATATAAGAGTGTTGGTACCACTATACTTTCGTACATTCCCTTCTTTGCCTCCATGGATAACGTTTTTTGTCTCCACAGATACCTCAACGAACCACTCACCTTTTTTCCTTCATCAATTCTATGGTTAATCTCATCCTTCATAAACCCATCCGCTGACAAGTCAACTCCCAAATATCTGAAAACATTCACTTCTTCCATAATCCCTCTCTCCAATGTGATATCCAATTTTTCTTTATTTAAATCGTTTGATACCCTTATCACCTTACTCTTATCTATGTTCACTTTCAACTTTCTACCTTTACACACCCTCCCAAACTCGTCCACTAACCTTTGTCACTTTTCTTTAGAATCTCCCATAAGCACAGTATCATCAGCAAAAAGTAACTGTGTCAACTCCCATTTTGCATTTAATTCCCCATAATTTAATCCCATTCCTCTCCCCAACACTCTAGCATTTACTTCTTTTACAACCCCATCTATAAATATATTAAACAACCATGGTGACATTACACAGCCCTGTCTAAGACCTACTTTTACCGGGAAGTAATCTCCCTCTCTCCTACACACCCTAACCTGAGCCTCACTATCCTCATAAAAACTCTTTACAGCATTCAGTAACTTACTACCTATTCCATACACTTGCAACATTTGCCACATTGCTCCCCTATCCACTCTATCATATGCCTTTTCTAAATCCATAAATGCAATGAAAACTTCCCTACTTTTATCTAAATACTGTTCACATATATGCTTCAATGTAAACACTTGATCTACACATCCCCTACCCACTCTAAAGCCTCCTTGCTCATCTGACACCAAAATAGGCTGCCTAATTCATTCTAATGAGGACATTAGAGCACTCCAGGAAGATTAGAATAGACTGATGCAGTGGTCGAAGAAGTGGCAGATGAAGTATAATATAGACAAATGCAAAGTTCTAAACGTTGGACAAGAAAATAACCATGCCACATATAAACTAAATAATGTAGATCTTAATATTACTGATTATGAAAAGGATTTAGGAGTTCTGGTTAGCAGTAATCTGAAACCAAGACAACAGTGCATAAGTGTTCACAATAAAGCGAACAGAATCCTTGGCTTCATATCAAGAAGCATAAATAATGGAAGTCTTCAGGTTGTTTTTCAACTCTATATAACTTTGGTTAGGCCTCATTTAGATTATGCTGCACAGTTCTGGTGACTGTATTACAGAATGGATATAAATGCACTGGAAAACGAATAAAGGAAGATGACAAAGTTGATCCCATGTATCAGAAATCTTCCCTATGAGGACCCTGAATCTGCACTCTCTAGAAAGGTGTAGAATTAGGGGGGAATATGATTGAGGTGTATAAATGGAAAACATTAATAAATTAAAGGAATGTAAATAGTGTGCTAAAAATATCTAGCCCAAACAGGACTCGCAGCAATGGTTTCAAGTTGGAAAAATTCAGATTCAGGAAGGATATACGAAAGCACTGGTTTTGTAAAAGAGTTGTGGATGAGTGGAACAAACTCCCAAGTACCGTCATAGAAGTTAAAACATGTACAGTGGTACCCCGGTTTACGATATTTTTTTGTTCCAGAATGCTGTTCAAGTGCCATTACCAAACGAATTTATCCCCATAAGGAATAATGTAAAATAGACTAGTCCTTTTAGACCCCCAAAAATACACTTACAAAAGCATTTAAAAAAATTAAACTTACATAAAAGGGCGAGTTTGGGGACCATCGTAAACCGGGGTACCACTGTAGTTTTAAATTAGGTTAGATAAATATATGAGTGGGTGTGGGTGGGTGTGAATTGGACCTGGCTGGCTTGTGCTAGTGGGTCTGATGATGCTCCTTTCTTAAGTGGATGTGACCTGGACCTGAATAGGCTTAAGCCAGTAGGTGACTTGGACCTGCCTCGCATGGGCCAGTAAGCCTGCTGCAGTGTTCCTTCTTTCATATGTTCTAATTTTAAAGCTACACAAGGTTTTTGCTTCAATTATGATACTCAGGAGTTTGTTCCACTTATCCACAACTCTATTACCAAACCAATGCTTTCCTATATCCCTTTTAAATCTAAATTTTTCAGCCAGCATGTTATTTATATCTCCTTCATTTATTCCTGTTTTCCATTTATACAACTCAATCATGGGATCAACTTTCTCATCCTTCTCTGCATGTTTAACAGCACATTAAAGTTCATTCTGCAATACTGCTCAGCATAATTTAAATGAAGCCTTACCACGGATATGTAAAGTTGAAGTATAATCTGAGGACTCGTATTATTTATACTTCTTGATATGAAGCCAAGAATTCTATTATCTTTATTGCGAACATTTATGCACTATTTTCTGGGCTATAGATTACTGCTAACCAGAACTCCTAAATCTTTTTTGCAGTCAGAGTGATTGAGATCTCCATTATTCATCTTATAAGTGCCATGGGTATTTTCTTTTCCAGACACAGAACCTTGCATTTGTATTTGTCTACATTAAACTGCAGCTGCCACTTTTCTGACCACTGCATCAATATATTTAGATCTTCCTCTAGTGATCTAGTGTCCTTGTTGGAATTAATCCATCTATTTTGATGTCATCAGCAAACTTGCTGATGTCGCTATTCCCTCATATACGATGTTTATGAATATTGTGAACAACAAAAGGCCCAACACTGACCCCTGTAGAACACCACTTGTGACACATTCCCACTCTGATTTCTTCCCATTTATGCAAACTTTCTGTTGACTATCTGTCAACCACGCCTCCATTCAAGAAATAATTTTCCCTCCTATTCTGTGTGCCTCTACTTTCCTCAACACTCTTGTGTGGAACTCTATCAAAGGCCTTACTCCAGTCTATATACACAATATCATATTCATTACCTTAGTGAAAAAGAAAAATTAGTAAATTTGTAAGGCAGGAATGCCCCTTTGTAAAACCATGCTGAGATTCACTGATCAATTTATGTCTTTTTAAGGTGGCTTTAAATAGCTTCGGAGATTACTGATTCCATCAATTTTCCCATAATGGAGGTTAGGCTAACTGTTTGACAATTCGAAGCTAAGGACCTGTCTCCTGCTTTGTAAACAGGTATCACATTTGCCATTTTCCACTTATTTGACACTATGCCAGTTTGTAGTGATATGTTGAAAAGACTAGCCAAAGGTTTGCTTAGCTCCTCCTTACATTTCTTTATAACAGTTCATCAGGGCCTGGTGATATGTTTGGTTTTTATCTATCTATTTGTGTGAGAACCATGTCACCAATGACTTTGATCATGCGAAATGCCCCGGCATGATAGTGGCTTTCTTTGTACTTAACAAACCAAAAATGTAATTACACATTGTAACCTTTGCAAAGAAATAAAATCTTTATTCTTCTTTATAACCTATTATTGTACTGACCTATATAGTTTTTGATTGCCGGAATTTTGCTTTTAACCATGCTGGCTTTTCTCACAAAATCCAAGTGACCCAAAAATGACAGCACATTCACCATTGTTCATTCAATAGCTATCTTGTCAGAAGTGTGTGGACATCATGCCTCAAATAACTCTCCAACTGCACCATTCCTAACTATGCACAGAGTGCAGGCAGAATGCTCACAAGGTGTGGGTGGTAAAGCCAGAGTTTAAGAGTTGAAACAAGGACTAAGATATAAAAGTAGGCCAAATTAAATAAGGCACAAGAGGTGCATCAGACTAATGTACTACTGTCAAAGTTACATGGGCCTGTAAAACCAACAGCTTCTTACCTCTCACTGAGAACCTGGATCTCCTCTTCTTTGGTCTTGATCCCAAACTGAGTAACATCAATAAGCTGAGTCACCTTCTCTCTGTCATCTGCTTCCTTAGCTTTCATTTTCTGGAAGAAACAATGTCAATAAGACACATCAATAACTGAAATAAAGACTGACACCTTTTTTATAGTCAACTTGTATCAGTTTTAAAATGTGAACAATACATGAACATTTCACAGTAAGTGTCTAAGTGACCACAAGACTTGGAATGAGAAGCTTTAACACCAGCAAGCTGATAATAGACACTACAGCAGAATAGATACTTTTATTGAGACAATGTTTTGCTTGGAGACTAAGCTTTTTCAAGTGTATGGAGAGTACATGGTAAGTATTGGTAGGTAGTAGGTTGGTAGACAGCAACTGCCCAGGGAGGTACTACTGTACAGTGGACCCTTGAAATTCACCCCCCTTGAATATCGTGAAATTTGAAAATCGGAAACTTTTTTCACCAAACTATTGGCTTGATTTTTGTGATTTAGCTTAGAAATCGGCGGTCGTATGAAACGCGTCCAAGCGGCCTCCCAGCCGCCGCGGGCACACAAACACCATTCAGAGTCAGTCTGGCATTGTATCTCGGCGAGTGACGATCACCTCACGCGTTCATACGATACATTTCTTAATATTTCATTCGTTTTAGTGCTTGCAACTGCTAAATAAGCCACCAAGGGCCCAAAGAAAGCTCCTAGTGCCAGCTCTTGGCTAAAGAAGGCGAGAAACACGATAGAATTCAAGAAAGATCACACCAGACAGGGTACTTCCCCACACCAGGCAGGGTACTTCCCCACACAAACCAACCAGGGTACTTCCCCACACAAACCAGCCAGGGTACTTCCCCATAAACCAGCCAGGGTACATCCCCACACAAACCAGCCAGGGTACTTCCCCACACCAAGCTCAAACAAATGTCTTATTTTAGGTTAAATGTTTTATTTTAGGTTAATATAGACATTTTCATTACTCCATCTATGATATTTTCTTCAAAATTATATAAGAAACACGTTACATATCATATAGCATATAAACAATGATACAATGTTTATATGCTATTGAGTGGTGAGTCGGGTGGTGAGTACACATTATGTTTTTTCTGATGCAGCGTTAGAGAAAACTGTGAATCTGGAATCTAGTGCAGTAACTGCCCTTCATACGCATTTGTTTACATTTCTCAGCATGAATTATTCATTACTTCTCCCTTTGTTTGTGATGGCATCTAAAGGTAGTTGTTAGAAATGATTAAACTCAGTGAACATGGTAATAATATGGCTGTGTAGTGTAGCCCGGGGGGGCGGCTACACACGTGTACCTACATCTACAGGCTACCTACACTGAATTCCTACAAATAAATACTACACACCTTTCTCCCTACATTAAGACTACAAATATTTTAAGGTAAGTAATGAATGTACTGTGGCAGTAAAAGACAAAGAAGGGAAGTAACTCCGGAAAAGGACTTGGTACCTGAAGTCTATGGAAGGGAATTCCCCTTCCAAACAATAGTAACTCTTCCATCCTCTACCCTCCTCCCATCTTCCACACATCAACAACTCTTCAATAAAGGTAAGTGTCATGTTATTATTGTTTTATTCTTCATGTCTCATTGTTTTCTGTGTAGATAAATGTACATTTCATGTAAAAAAAAATTTTTTTTTAATACTTTTGGGTGTCTGAAATGGATTAATTTGATTTACATTATTTCTTATGGGGAAAATGGTTTTGAAAGTCGTGAATTTTGAATTTCGGCAGACTCTCTGGAACGGATTAATCACGAATTTCAAGGGTCCACTGTACTGCCAAGTGAGTGTAAAATGGAAGCCTGTAGTATTTGCTTTACATGATGGTAGGATTGCTGGTGTCTTTTCTGTCTCATAAACATGCAAGATTTCGGGTACGTCTTGCTACTTCTACTTACACTTAGGTCACACTGCACATGCATGTACATGTTTATGTATACACACTCATCTGAGTTTTCTTTGATTTTATCTTAATAGTTCTTGTTCTTATTACTTTTCCTTTCATATAATGGGGAAGTGGAATAAGAATCTTTCCTTCGTAAGCCATGCGTGTCGTAAAAGTCAACTAAAATGGGCTAGTAACCCCTTTTCCCGTATAGCTTACTAAAAAGGAAAAGAAGAAAACCGTCAAAGTGAGATGTTTGAAAATGCATGGATGTAGTGTGAACGATAAGAAAAAGATGATTGTGGTCCTTCACAAATCCAACCCACTAACAGAATAAACGTACCCAAGCAATACGTTTTGACAATTCTATTTACTTAAGGCCAGCAATTGTTGGCCTTGAACAACGTGCATTTATCAGTGAGCAAGAGATTATGGCAATTTACTCAGTTAAAGAGAGATTGCTTAGACAGAAACCTATGTTAACCCTTAAACGGTCCAAACGTATATATACGTTACCTCGCCCAGTGCCCTGAATACAGTGGACCCTCGGTTAACGAATACCCCGGAAATCGTGCAATTATGTAAGTATAATTTTGTAAGTTCTTGTGGAAGTGTAGTTTTGGGGGTCTGAAATAGACTAACCTACATGACATTATTTCTTAAGGACGTAAATTCGTTCGGTAATGGCACTTGAGCAGGCTTCTGCAATGAATTTTTTTCGTTAACCGAGGGTCCACTGTATTTTGAATTTTTTTTTTTTATAGAAATAAAGAGCACAATTTTTAAGTGTTATAGGATAAAAATAAAAACTTTAGGGTCAGTACTTACCGAGATATGACGCCGCAAAGTTAGCACTTGGCGATCACCTGACGGCAACATGAAGCACTGCCGCTTGCAGAAAATCTACATATTTACCATTTTCTTCCATTTTTTTTAATATTCTTGGTTTTTATTATATATGATAGCTATTTTACAGTAAATCTTTTGATTTCAATGTCAACTGTTGTTTATACACCAATATTATATACAAAATTATTATCATACTGACACAAACACACATGTACACACTGATAGGTGATTTTGCACACCTGGCTGAATCACATTCTATTATCTACAACTATATACAAGTATTTACATGTCCCACTTATGTTTCTAGAAGTCCACAATTGTATGATACTCCATGAAGCATGGATTCATACAGAGTGCCACCCCACACTGGTGACATATGAATCGTGTGTCCTTCCGCTGTTGTGGTCGTTTTGTGGTGGTAGCACACACAACACACTTCTTCTGGGAATGCTTCTTGTTTGGGGTAGGTGGTAAAGGTACCAGGTAGCGACAGTTAGGGATGATTCGGGCTGGCACTTCCCCCACTGGCTGTGGTTGTGGTTGAGGAACAAGTCACTGTTGAGGGGCAGGTACAGGTGTGGTACCATTGACATTTTTGCTATCTGTTTTACGATATTCAGGGAGAATTCCGCAAAATGTTGTCGTTTTCCAGTCTTTATTTCATACATATTGAATGCATTGATCACTGCAATGTCTACAAGGTGGAAAAACAGTTTTATATACCACTTGCGACTCCTATGCACACAGTCAACAAACCCTATCATCATGTCACACTTGTCAACTAGTCGCATATTGTTCGTATAGTCGACGACAACAGCTGGTTTGACAATATGTTCATTGGTGAGCCGGCTCATTTTGTCTGTTTGTACCATCTTGTTTCTGTGGATGGTTGACAGAAATGTCACGTCCCGTTTGTCATGCCACGTCAGTGCCATGATGTCATTGGCATGAAACATTTGCATTGCACCTTCAACACTGCCACTGAAGCTTGGCATATGTTTTCTATTCCTTCTCACTGTTCCACATACAGTGGACCCTCGGTTAAAGGCCGTTCCGGTTAAAGGCCAACTCGGTTAGAGGCCGGTTTTTCGGCTCCCAGTTAGAGGCCGTTTTTCGGTTAAAGGCCGGTTTTTCAGCTCCCGGTTACAGGCTCTTTCGGTTAGAGGCCATATGGGATGCGTCCGTCCACCGGTGGGGGCCGCTTTTGCTTCAGTTTGCCTGTGTCTCTCGGTGCGTGAGGAAGATTCTGCTCATTCATCCAAACATTTTGCTATAATCCATTGTTTTTGGTGGTTATTTATCAAGTGCAACTGCAAAATAAGTCACCATGGCCCCAAGGAAAGTTCTTAGTAAAGTTCCTTTGGTAAAGAAAGTGAGAAACATGATAGAATTCAAGGCAGGCAGGCATAGAGGCAAGGAGAGTAGCAGGCATGCAGGGAGTATATAGCAGGCATCATGCAGGGAGTGTAGCAGGCATGCAGGGAGTGTAGCAGGCATGCAGGGAGTGTAGCAGGCATGCAGGGAGTGTAGCAGGCATGCAGGGAGTGTAGCAGGCATGCAGGGAGTGTAGCAGGCATGCAGGGAGTGTAGCAGGCATGCAGGGAGTGTAGCAGGCATGCAGGGAGTGTAGCAGGCATGCAGGGAGTGTAGCAGGCATGCAGGGAGTGTAGCAGGCATGCAGGAGAGCAGGATGGGGGTAGCAGGCATGCAGGGAGTGTAGCAGGCATGCAGGGAGTGTAGCAGGCATGCAGGGAGTGTAGCAGGCATGCAGGGAGTGCAGGCATGCAGGGAGTGTAGCAGGCATGCAGGGAGTGTAGCAGGCATGCAGGGAGTAGCAGGCATGCAGGGAGTGTAGCAGGCATGCAGGGAGTGTAGGTAGCAGGATGGCAGGGAGTGTAGCAGGATGCAGGATTAGTGCGCATGCAGGGATTAAGACCACAGAGGACTTTGCACCTGAAGTCATTATGGAGAGGATTACCTTCCAAACCTAACTCCTCCTTCCTCTTCTCCCTCCCTATCATCCAGAAGCCAGCATTAGTCTTCAATAAAGGTATGTAATATTGATTTAATTGTTAATTTTTTTTTTTTTTAATATTTTTGTCTGGAACTGATTAATTGAATTTACATTAATTCTTATGGGAAATATTTAGGTTAAAGGCCATTTCGATTTAAGGCCAAGCTTCTGGAACGGATTACGGCC
The DNA here is from genome assembly GCA_009830355.1 of Cherax destructor. Classification (NCBI taxonomy): domain Eukaryota; kingdom Metazoa; phylum Arthropoda; class Malacostraca; order Decapoda; family Parastacidae; genus Cherax; species Cherax destructor. Next base: position 12,291 of record WNWK01006946.1, on the reverse strand, counting down.
TTTAACTGAGGGTCCACTGTATATCAGTATTGTTCACACGCAGGAAATCAGCGAGCATAGGGCTTGTATACCAGTTGTCTGTGTACAATGTATGGCCCTTGCCAAGGTATGGTTCCATCTTCCTGCGAACAACATCACCAGAAATGCCCAACATGCGCCTGGTATCTTCGAGTGTTTTTTCCCGGTGTATACAATGACATCTAACACAAGACCTGTCTCACAGTCGCACATAACAAAAAGTTTTATACCAAAGCGATGACGTTTGCTCGGAATATATTGCTTGAATGACAGGCGTCCCTTGAATAGAATCAAGGACTCGTCGACAACAATGTTCTTGAAAGGGTAAAAGTATGCACTGAATTTCTGCTTCAGGTACATAAACACTTCCCGGATTTTGTATAGAAGGTCATTTCTGTTGGGCATATTTCTGTCTGAGAAGTGCAACATTCGTAGCAACAGAATGAATCTGTTGCAGGAAAGGAGGTCACGGAAGACAGGAGTACTGATGAAGTGGTCTGTGGACCAGTAGTTACGTATATTGTTCTTATAGGTATGTGGCATAGTCATGACAGTGGCAAGGAATAAATACATTTCAGCCGCTGTTGTGTCTTTCCACCTGCGCAGCCCTGACGATTCTCCAACCTCTGCTGTGTTGTCCATGACATAGCGATAATAATTGTTCGTCTGGGTCACTATCAAGTTCATTATAGGCTCGTCAAAGTATAAATGGAAAAAGTCTAACTCTGTAGACTCATTTGTTATGGGACATTCTGGCAGGATGCCACTTCCACTCACATCAAAATCAAAAGGCTGTGGCACGAATACACTTTGTGTCCACTTCCACTCTCGGTCACATGGTGCAGGGAGGACCTGTTGCATGGGGTGTGGGGGAGCAGGTGGGGGGACAGGAGTGGAGGCAGCACATGGCTGAAAGGGTGCCGGGCTGTCCTTCATGATCACTATCACTATCAGTGGCCGGGGTTTTGGATCGTGACCTGCCACGACCCTTGGGGACTGCATATGGCACACTGCCTGAACGTAGGCGACGACGCCTAAAAGTACGCTTCACAGGTGAATAATGAACATCACTATCACTAGACGAATCCTGCAATGGCATAAAATCAATCTCATCATCACTTACATCACTTTCACTATCACTAAAACACCGGGAAAATGATAGTTTCCTCTTGCGTAGTTGCCTATGGGAAACACTTGCCACTCCAGAGGAGCTTGGCCCAGGGTCTTGTGTGGCCACACTGGCCACCCCAGAAGTGCTTGGCCTAGGGACTGGTGTGGCCACACTAGCTACCCCAGAGGTGCTTGGCCCAGGGTCTGGTGTGGCCACAGTGGCCACCCCAGAGGTGATGGGCTGAGGGTCATCTGGGTTATCATCGATATTTTCACTAATTCCTTGATTATTAGTGGCCACACCGGTGTCAAATCCACTAATCTCACGTTGTATATCACTTTCCTCGAATAGTAGTGTAAATACGACGAGGCATGAGTGAATCACGAGGATGTGCCATGATGTTGACCCAAGATGGAGCTGAATGTAACTGGTCCTACCATGTGGTACCCAGGCGTCCAGGATTTTTTTAACCTGGCGCACACTGAGTGCGCAGACCCATTCTCTCATGCCTAGGTGACTCAGGCCTATCGCGCCAATTTTGAAGGAATGAAAAATAAAACGTAAATATACGTTTGGGGCAACTGCAGTACCAACGTAAATATACGTACGGACCGTTTAAGGGTTAATAAGACAGATGACACTTGAAGAAGTCTTTAAAAACGCTGTCTGTCAATCGTCTTGAGAATCGTCTTGAGAATCATGTTCCTGGTCTATAATTATCCCATTATTTCATTTATCAATATATTACTCTATAAATAAACCGTAGTAGCATTTGTAGTCTTTATTTATCCCACTTAGTGTGAGTACTGATACGTTTTTGCTGCAGTGTTAATGTTTGATTATGGGGTGCTGCTCTAGACCCCCACTTTCATTCTGAAATTAAAAAAATTCTGAAATTCGAAACACTGCTGGGTTTCGGATAAAGGGATGGGGACTGTATTGGCAGGAAAAGAAGGAATATAAATGTATAAATTCAAGGATTATGTGAAGTAAAATAAAGGTTGGATGTGAAAGGTGGGTTATAGTAAGTGTTTATGCACCTGGAGAAGAGAGGAGTGTAGAGGCGAGAGAGAGAGATTTTGGGAAATGTTGAGTGAGTGCATGGGAAGTATTTGTGGTTGGGGATCTCAATGCTAAAGTGGGTAAAAATGTTGCAGAGAGAGTAGTAGGTAAATTTGGGGTACCAAGGGTAAATGAAAATGGGGAGCCATTAATTGAGCTATGTGTAGAAAGAGGTCTGGTAATAAGTAATACATATTTTATGAAAAAGAGGATAAATAAGTATACAAGATATGATATAGCACGTAATGAAAGTAGTTTGTTAGATTATGTATTGGTGGATAATAGGTTGATGGGTAGGCTTCAGGATGTACATGTTTATAGAGGGTCAACAGATGTATCGGATCATTATCTAGTTGTAGCTACAGTTAGAATAAGAGGTGGATGGGACAAAAGAAAAATGGCAACAGTAAGAGAAATGTGAAAGTTTATAAACTAATGGAAGAGGAAGTTAGAGTGAGATATAAGCAACTGTTGGCAGAAAAGTGGGCTAGTGCTAGTATGGGTAGTGGGGAATTTGAATTGGAATGGGATAGTTTTAAAAATGCAGCATTAGAATGTGGGGCAGAAGTTTGTGGCTACAGGAGGGTGAGTACAGGAGGAAAGAGGAGTGATTGGTGGAATGATGATTTAAAGGGTGTGATAAAAGAGAAAAAGGTAGCTTATGAGAGGTTTTTATAAAGCAGAAGTGATATAAGAAGGGCAGAGTATATGGATAGTAAAAGAAAGGTGAAGAGAATAGTGAAAGAGTGCAAAAGGAGAGCAAATGATAGAGTGGGAGAGGCACACAAAAAACAGAAAATTTACTTTTATGCAGACTACTGCATTATTGTAATAATTGTATACACAAGGTCAGTGCATTATTAAATGCATATCAGACTGGCCAGCTGGATGTATATTGGACAAGTGATGTCAATTGTGTACTTTGGAATATCAGCAAAAATCGAACATTTCCGCTACTTTGAGCTCAATTTCAAGCTACTTTCAGTCCTGAAACTAATCAAAATAATCTCCATTTCTGTAATATATCTTCCATTCTATCAAATGAGACCGAGAATACAATCATACGAAACCACATGAAAATACACCACAAAGTCGCTGTTCTTCTTTCTTTCAACACGTCGGCCGTCTCCCACTGAGGCAGGGTGGCCCAAAAGGAAAAACGAAAGTTTCTCCTTTTACATTTAGTAATATATACAGGAGAAGGGGTTACTAGCCCCTTGCTCCCGGCATTTTAGTCGCCTCTTACGACACGCATGGCTTACGGAGGAAGAATTCTATTCCACTTCCCCATTATAAACCAAAAACACAATCACATTTTTTTTCTTATTATGCACTGAATGCTGCAGGAATTTTTCATATGGTGCACACTTACCGCATAGACTTATTCTCTCATATCTAGGCCTGAATTTACCACTCACAGCTTATCTGAGTGAGCTGAGCTCATGGCGTCATACTACGGGACCGACACTGAAAGGGTTAAAGATCTTCTTTTGCTGTATGTATTGTTTTTTACAACTGACAGCACACAGCAACACTACAACTATTCTGGGTATACCAAGTTAGGAATAACAAGTATTACTGATATACGTACTACTTACCTAAGCACTACTCTGGGTATACCTAGTGAGGAATAACAAGTATTGTTGCTATACTACTTACCTGGACACTATTCTGGGTATACCTAGTGAGGAATAACAAGTACTGTTGCTATACTACTTACCTGGGCACTATTCTGGGTATACCTAGTGAGGAATAACAAGTATTGTTGCTATACTACTTACCTGGACACTATTCTGGGTATACCTAGTGAGGAATAACAAGTATTGTTGCTATATTACTTACCTGGGCACTATTCTGGGTATACTTAGTTAGGAATAACAAGTATTACAGATATACTACTTATCTGGGCACTATTCTAGGTATACCCAATGAGGAATAACAAGTACAGTGGTACCCCGGTTTACGATATTTTTTCGTTCCAGAATGCTGTCCAAGTGCCATTACCAAACGAATTTATCCCCATAAGGAATAATGTAAAATAGACTAGTTCTTTTAGACCCCCAAAAATACACTTACAAAAGCATTTAAAAAAACTAAACTTACATAAAAGGGCGAGTTTGGGGACCATCGTAAACTGGGGTACCACTGTATTGTTGCTATATTACTTACCTGAACACTATTCTTCAAACTCAGAGTAAGGTCCTTCATAACATTTTGATCCACTTCCGGCTCTTCCATGGAATTCTCCAAACTTTTCTTTTCAGCAATCTGCCGTATTCTTTTCTGTTAATGTTAAAAGTGAAAGTATTACCACTCTGGGTATGTATAAAGTAACTAACTACAAAATCTTAACAGCTACAGCAGATGTTGTATAAACTTCTCAATTTTCCATATGCCTTACTCATCATTGTGTATAAATACTTCCAAACAAGGTTCATTTACTATGCTAGAATTCAAACATTAAAACAAATAATTTCACTATAAACCTCTAAAGAAAAGACAGTTGATGGCAACAGTGGTGGACATGGCAACTCAACTTTATCTAGATATTACACCAGTGGTGTAGTTTTTTTTTTTAACACGTCAGCCAAAGGAGGTTTTGTGGGCGAGGAGCTTGGACTTCCAGCAAGCATGTGTGAGCGTGTTAGATAGGAGTGAATGGAGACAAATGGTTTTTGGGACCGGATGAGCTGCTGGAGTGTGAGCAGGGCAACATTTTGTGAAGGGATTCAGGGAAACCAGTTAATTGATATAGTTGGACTTGAGTCCTGGAAATGGGAAGTGCAATGCCTGCACTTTAAAGGAGGGGTCTGGGATAGTGACAGCTGGGAGGGACTTATTCTCAGCTGTCGTATCTGAGCGCCTCTGCAAAGACAGTGATTATGTATGAGTGTGATGAAAGTGTTGAATGATGATGAAAGTATTTTCTTTTTGGGGATTTTCTTTCTTTTTGGGTCACCCTGCCTCGGTGGGAGACGGCAGACTTATTGAAAAAAAAAAGAAAAAAAGTCAACAATTTCCCACCGAGGCAGGGTGACCCAAAATGAAAGAAAAATCCAAAAAGAAAGAAAAAAAAAAAACTTTCATCATCATTCAACACTTTCACCATCACTCATACATAATCACTGTTTTTGTAATAATATGTATTGGTAGAATTACCGACAATATGTTAAGTAAAAGGACACAAATGCAATTAATATGACATTTTATTGTGGCAACGTTTCGCTCTCCAGGAGCTTTTTCAAGCCGTTACAAACAATACAATACAATACTACTAGTATTACCCCTCACTCTTAGCATATATATACCCTCTGTGTCCATGTATTGTTTGTAACGGCTTGAAAAAGCTCCTGGAGAGCGAAACATTGCCACAATAAAATGTCACATTAGTTGCATTAGTGTCCTTTTACTTAACAATCACTGTTTTTGCAGAGGAGCTCAGATACGACAGCTTAGACGTCCCTCCAAATGGCCAATATCTCAAACCCCTTTTTTTAAAATGCAGGCATTGTACTTCCCATTTCCAGGACTCATGTCCAGCTAACCGGTTTCACTGAATCCCTTCACAAAATATTACCCTGCTCACACTCCAATAGCTCGTCAGGTCCCAAAACCCATTCGTCTCCATTCACTCCTATCTGTAGATGAATAGTTCAGAGAACCGACAAGTTATAAATTAGACAAATATGCAACACTGTGTTGCATATGTGTCTAATTTATCACTCCTATCTAACACGCTCACACACGCTTGCTGGAAGTCCAAGCCCCTCACCCACAAAACCTCCTTTAACTCCTCCCTCCAACCTTTTCAGGGACAACCCCTACCCCGCCTTCCTTTCCCTACAGATTTACACGCTCTCCAAGTTATTCTACTTTGATCCATTCTCTTTAAATGACCAAACCACCTCAACAACCCCTCTTCAGCCCTCTAATACTTTTAGTAACTCCACACCTCCTCCTAATTTCCACACTCCGAATTTTCTGCATAATATTTACACCACACATTGCCCTAAGACATGACATCTCCACTGCCTCCAGCCGCCTCCTCGCTGCAACATTTACAACCCATGCTTCACACCCATATAAGAGTGTTGGTACCACTATACTCTCGTACATTCCCTTCTTTGCCTCCATGGATAACATTCTTTGTCTCCACATATACCTCAATGCACCACTCACCTTTTTTCCTTTATCAGTTGTATGGTTAACCTCATCCTTCATAAACCCATCCGCTGACAAGTCAACTCCCAAATATCTGAAAACATTCACTTCTTCCATACTCCCTCCCTCCAATGTGATATCCAATTTTTCTTTATCTAAATAATTTTGATGCCCTCATCACCTTACTCTTATCTATGTAGCCATCTTCTACATAAAATATAAAAATATGATGCTACATATCTGGGCATGAGAAGAGAAATCAGTGTGAGTGCTGAGTACCCTAATTCAGCTAGGTACAGTAAAACAGCATAAATCTCTAAGAAGCTATATGCCCTCCTATATTTGCCTAAATATGAAAAGTTAACACATTCAGATAGAGTAACGTTTGTAAGCATCATATTTAAAGTACAGACTACTGCATATCTTAACATTAGAGAAAATCTGTCTGTGGCCTGTTAGCTATGCTTGTCTGTGTTAACCATGTCTCAGTTATGTTGAGAGGAAGGTATCAGACATATTAATTAGGTAGCTCTCTCCTACACCATAATTTTATGCCTTTAAAGGATCACAAAAATGTAAGATAATTTTTAAAAATTTTGATGTATTACTTAAATTTTGCATTTTCAAGGTTATAGTTGATATGCAAATGGCATGAATTCTTAAGAGGACTTTGCTCTTTTCATTTACCACATTGGTCATCTCCCATCAAGGCTGGGTGATCCAAAAACAGAAATACATTCACCAACATTTACTGAAGTACTGTCCTGACAGAAGTGTGATATCGTCACTACTCAAGTGACCTTCCATATACAACATCTCTGCTCCTCCTTCAGATTGCATGAACTGCTCATCCTACTTCCAGGACACAAGTCCAGCTAATTGGTTTCCTCTGAATCCTTTCACATATGTTTTCTTGTTCACAATCTAACAGCATGCTAAGCATTAAAACCATATTTCTCACTCTGATCTAACACACTCACACAAGCTTGCTGGATGCTCAAGCCCCTAGCTCTCAAAACCTCCTTTATCTTCTCCTTCCAGTCAACCCTGGGACGACCTCTACCCCTCCTTCCTGTCACTCCAGTTAACCCTTAAACGGTCCAAACGTATATATACGTTAGTACTGCTACTGCCCCAAAATTATATTTACGTTTTATTTTTCTTGCCTCCAAATTTGGAACGAATGGCCTGAGATGCCTGGTCACCATAGAATGGGTCTTAACACTCGGTGTGTGCCATATTAAAAAAATCTGGGACCACTTAGTACCTTGTGGGAGCACCAGTTAAATTGAGCGCCAGCTAGAGCAAACAGTGCGGCAAACACCAAGGATTCACTGATGTCATGTCATATTATCACTCCCCTTTTAAGTGGAAAGTGATGTCAGCAGGATGGCCAGCCAGCTGGCTGGCTGGCTGGCTGATTGGCTGGCCAGCTGGGTACCTGATTGGCTGTCTCTATCTCTGTCTGTCTGTCTGTATCTATCTGTCTCTTTGTCTCTATCTGTCTCTATCTCACAGGAACACATACTGTACATAAATACAATTATACATAGTGTAAATTAACTAGGATAACTCAAAAAATCCAGACAAAGTGTTATACTGTGCTTATGATCTGCGTAATACCATTTGGTTCATGAGCTACTCTCTGAGACAAGCAGACAGAAAGGAGACGACACACAGGCAGACAGAAAGACAGACACACAGACAGAAAGACAGACAGACAGATACAGACAGACAGACAGGTTTTGCGTAACAAATAAAGCAAGCAGTGTAAGCTCATCAAATGTCATCACTGTAATTACTGGACTGATAAGAAAAGATAAGACTATGCTCACCCCTCATCAAATGTCACCAGATTCATTAGTGGAGATAAGATAAGATAAGGCAGTGACACACATCTTACATAATGCTTCAAGGGAACTTTATTATTATTATTTATTATTATTATTATTATTATGCACTATCATTATTATTATTATTATTATGATGCACTATCATTATTATTGTTATGCACTATCATTATTATTATTATTATGCACTATCATTATTATTATTATTATTATGCACTATCATTATTATTATTATTTGAGTACAATTTCAGTATCTAATATTAGTGTCAGAACAAAGATTGGCTATGAAATCACAAGAACTACTATAAATTGTAATTATCAGAACATAAAAATTATATAAAATAATAAAAGAAAAGAGAAAAAAGGTATATCGGCAATAGTTCTGCAAGCGGCAGGACTCCTGTTGCTGTCAGGTGAGCATCCAGTGCCAACTTCTCCGCCTCATATCTCGGTAAATACTGACCCTAAATTTTTTTTTTATCCTATAACACTTAAAAAAATGTGCTCTTTATTTCTATAAAAAAAAAAAAAAATTCAAAATATTTGGGGCACTGGGCGAGCGAACGTATATATATGTTTGGACCGTTTAAGGGTTAATACACTCTCTTTATCTTCCTATCCTGCTACATCCTCTCTAAATACCCAAATCACCTCAGTAACCCTTCTTCAACCCTCTGAATTATACCTTTGGTGATGATTCACACCCATATAATAGTGCTGGTACTACTATACTCCAGCACATTCTTCCCTTTTGCCTCCATGGATAAGGTTCTCTGTCTCTACAGACTCCTCAATGAACCACACACCTTTTTCCCCTTGTCAGTTCTATGGTTCACCTCATCTTTCAAAAGCCCATCATAGACACACTGAATAATTAAAGAAGTTGTATGTGGCTCACAAGTCACAACTTTGCTACATTTGGTCTACAAATTTAATACTTACTATCTGCTTCGTGAGGTCAGAGATGAAGGTGTGCATCTGGCTGAGGACAATGCTGTGCTCTACTCCCAGCTCTGTGGCAACTGTGTGAGTCATCTTCCTCTGTATTCCAACACCACATAACACAGCCTAATAAAAATAATTATAAACTCTTGAAAACACTGGTAAAGCTATGACAGTGAGAGAGTCAACACATTACTGAAATTTTAAGATGATAATATCAGATAAGTATAAAATTAATAAATTTAATAGGATTCACAAAAAAATAATTTTCAAAACCTCAATTGAAGTACTACATTTTAAAAAAGTATTATATACAAAAAAAAATACAGGAAAGTGGAAGATCCAAAAGTGTAGAGAAAGCCAGGCAGACAGCAAGTTCATATGTGAACACCAAAATGACCAGCAGCCTGTAAAATTATATTTTTTAATCTCATCATCATTCATATAGTCACTGCCATATCATTAAAAGATATGCTCATTAACCCTTTCAGTAGCTATCATGTAGAACTGTCACTGAGGCCAGGGTCCCACAAGTAGTTCTACGTCACAAGCTAGGCTCACTCAAATTAGTTATGAACGGTAAATTTTGGACTAGATATGAGACAACGGGTCTGTGAGATGAGGGTGCACAGTACAAAAAAAAATCCTGCCCCAAGCAGTGCATGATGGGAAGAGCAAAACTCTGACTGTGAGTACAGTTTAAATTAGCGTGTTTTCTCAGATGGTTTTTATAGTTTTATTGGCTGTTATTTGATATCACTTGGTAGACCTGAAGACATACTACTAAAACAGATATTATTTTAGTTGGTTTCAGAATAGGAAGTAGTTTGAAACTGAGCTCAATGTAGTGGAAATACAGTGGTACCCCGAGTTTCATCCATAATTCATTCCAAAAGGCTGTTCGAGTGCCATTACCGAACGAATTTGTTCCCATAAGGAATAATGTAAATTAGATTAGTCTGTTTCAGACCCCCAAAAATACACTTACAAAAGTACTTACAATAATACACTTACATAATTGTTTGAGTTGGGAGCTGTACAAAACTCGGGGTACCACTGTATTCGATTTTTGCAAAAGTTCCTAAGGGCAGGTAAGACCCCTACACCCTCTGGTCTGCTTTATGGGTTTTTAATAATAGGTCTGATTTAATTATTGGGACACTGTAAACCATGACCAATCATTCCTGGTTAAATTTTATTATCTGATAAATAGAGTAAATCTTCAAATTTTGTGTGATTAGGAATTGAACATGGAAGGAGATGAAATATAGGAGAGGCCTGGGGACGTGACTAATGAACAGGGAAATGTTGTTTTAGTGCCAGCAATGTCTACATTGTTTATTTTGAACTATTTTCAAATTGGTATTTTTTTAATTTTGTGTAAAGTTGGCCAAATTATTAAATTTATGCACTTTATAGAGTAATTTAAATAATTGAATGGACAGCTTCTTATGACCAATCAATAAAACAGAAGGCATACTAGCAAAATAGCTAAGAATTTGGTTGAACAGAGCAATGGAACTGTCGTAAAATTGGAATTAAAGTCAGCGAAATCACTGGAGTGTACATATTCTCAACCATTTCAGAACAATGAATGTCACTATAATGGAACAATGGGTATTACCCTAATGGAACAATGGACATTATCCTAATGAAACAATGGGTATCACCCTAATGGAACAATGGATATCACCATAATGGAACAATGAATATAACCATAACAGAACAATGGATATCACCATAATGGAACAATAGGCAGGGGCATGCACGAACACACACACGAACACACACGAGGAGAATTAAATCAGATGAGGATCAAGCAGGACTACAAAGAGACCTGGACAGGCTGGACACGTGGTCCAGCAACTGGCTTCTCGAATTTAACCCCGCTAAATGCAAAGTCATGAAGATTGGGGAAGGGCAAAGAAGACCGCAGACAGAGTATAGGCTAGGTGGCCAAAGACTGCAAACCTCACTCAAGGAGAAAGATCTTGGGGTGAGTATAACACCGAGCATGTTTCCAGAAGCACACATCAACCAGATAACTGGTGCAGCATATGGGCGCCTGGCAAACCTGAGAATAGCGTTCCGATACCTTAGTAAGGAATCGTTCAAGACACTGTACACTGTGTACGTCAGGCCCATATTGAAGTATGCAGCACCAGTTTGGAACCCACACCTGGTCAAGTCCGTCAAGAAATTAGAGAAAGTGCAAAGGTTTGCAACAAGGTTAGTTCCGGAGCTAAGGGAAATGTCCTATGAAGAAAGGTTAAGGGAAATCGGCCTAATGACACTGGAGGACAGGAGGGTTAGGGGAGACATGATAACGACATACAAAATACTGCGTGAAACAGATAAGGTGGACAGAGACAGGATGTTCCAGAGAGGGGACACAGAAACATGGGGTCACAATTGGAAGTTGAAGACTCAGATTAGTCAAAGGGATGTTAGGAAGTATTTCTTCAGTCATAGAGTTCTCAGGAAGTGGAATAGTCTAGCAAGTGATGTAGTGGAGGCAGGAACCATACATAGCTTTAAGACGAGGTATGATAAAGCTCATGGAGCAGGGAAAGAGAGGACCTAGTAGCGGTCAGTGAAGAGGCGAGGCCAGGAGCTAAGTCTCGACCCCTGCAACCACAATTAGGTGAGTACACACACACACGCACACACACACACACACACGGGGCGGAAACATTTCGAAGTGTTTCCTTACACACATACAACAGGCCTAGTGTCTAATCGACATGTGCCTAGGACAAAATGGTAACTAACACACACACACCTTCCCTATCCCTCTTCTTTCTCCCTTCTTCTGATACTCTCAATACATCCACAAGGGCGCACCGTGGGAATATGGGCGGCTCAGGGAGAGGGGTGTCAACAAGGAGGATGATGGCCGATCCGGGAAGGCCACAGTGGGAGGAGGAAATCATCAAAAGGGAAAAGGAATGGGAGAGGAAGATATTGGTGATCACCGAGGAGGAACTCAATAAAAGGGAAAAGGAATGGGAGAGGAAGATATTGGTGATCAGCGAGGGAATGGAGAAGAGGATAGCTGAGGAGAGTAGAAAATGGGAAATGCAAGTCAAAAAAGCAGAAGCCAAGAAGATCCAGATCTTAGAAGTGAAGCTGCAGGGACTGACACAG
>WNWK01006945.1:77500-99643 GCA_009830355.1 Cherax destructor | reverse complement strand
GCTGTAAAACCCCCTTGTGGTTTAGCGCTTCTTTTGATTATAATAATAATTCATTCTATTAAACCAAGTATAGGTTTCTGGTCTTCTTGTCACCAATGTCAAGGTTGGGAGACTACTCTCTCCAGTCTTCGCATCGGCCACACTTGTCTTACTCATGGGTATCTCATGGAGAGGCTCCCTGTCTCTCTCTGTGAGCATTGTCAGGTTTCAGTATCTGTTCGCCATATTCTGTTGGACTGCCCACACTATCAACGAGCACGCAGAATTTACCTCCATCGTCTTTGCTCTGCTTCCCTTTCTTTACCTTCCCTTCTTGCTGATGGGCCCTCCTTTAATCCTGACTCTCTCATTGACTTTTTAACAGCAACTGACTTACTACACAAACTCCCCTCAGTCCCTTCTACCTCAATCTCTTGCTACCCTCTATCCATGCACTATCCACTGTCCTGCTGCACTCCATACCCTACTAATCATCCCTCTCCCTCTTACAACCCATTCTCCCTGCATTCTGCCCTACCCTGCTGCGCTGTATGACCCCTGTGGTTTAGCGCTTCTTTTTTTATTATAATAATTATTTAGGTACAGGTAAACATAAGTGCAATTAACGTAGTATACACAATAATACAGCCTCTCCTCACTTAACTATGGGGTTCCATTCCTAAGAGTTGGTCGTTAAGTGAGGAGCATACTATACTGGTAGTGCGTTTGTGTCCACCATCTTTAAATATTTTTTTAATGTCACCTTTGCACTATTTATAAAATTTTAGTATGTACGTATATTTTTAAATGTTTATACAATAGTGTATTGTACACTGTAATAAACAGAATAGAGGAAATCATCTCTTAATATTCATTATTTAGGTTTGCATACTGGTTGGAGTGCTGGTAACAAGTCCGAGCAAATCAGTAAAGAGTACGTCGCTAAGAGAGGAGAGGCTGTGATATCTTTATTTACTACAAGTACATGTATACAAGGTATACAGGCCTAGCTAACATCAATGACATACTGTATAGAAAGCCCCTTGTTATGTAGAGCATTTCAGGCAAATTAGGTCAATTTTGTCCCAGGATGTGACCCACACCCAGGTACCCATTTTACTGATGGGTGAACATGAACAACAGGTGTAAAGAAACAGCCCAATGTTTCTGCCCTTGCTGGGAATTGAACCCAGACCCTCACTGTGCCAACCAGGCCACGAGCTACCTTGAAATTTTGTCAAGTTTCATTTAGGATGTAAACAGAGTGGTGCATGGATGCTGTAATAGCGAATCAGGGAGCTGTATAAACAAATTTTTGGTCACAATTTGAATTGTCTGTATTAGCGAATTGCCGTAAAGTGAAGCATCATAAAACGGGGCCCTCCTGTTTACTATATACATACACAGTACATGGAAGGAAAAAAGAGGGAATATAAATGCATAAATTCAAGGATTATGTGGATTACAATAAGGTTGGAATACAAAAAGTGGGTTACATTAAGTGCAAGCACCTGGGAAAGAGCAGAGAAAGATTTTGGGAGATGTTTAGAGTTTTGAACAAAGTGAGAATGCAATTGTTGTGGGGACCTACCATAAATGCTAAAGTGATAGAAATTGTTGTAGGTGTAGTAGGCAAGTTTAGGGTATCAGAGGTAAATGATAATGGGGGCTTTTAATTGAACTTTATATAGAAAGAGGTTTGGTAATAGGTAATACAGTACACATTTAAAGAATAGGATAAGTATACGAGATATGATGAGGGCATAATGACAGCAGCTTAAGATTATGTATTAGTAAAAAGGTTGATGGGTAAACTTCTGGGTGTGAATGTTTTAGAGGGGTAACAGATATGTCATATGATTTAGTCATAGCTAAAGTGAGAGTAAGAGGTAGATGTGGCACAAGAATGTCATCAGAGTAATAGAGAAGTGAAAGTATAAATTAAAGGAGGTAGTTAGGGTCAGATATCAGCAATTGTTGGGAGAAAGCTGGGCTAGAGAGAGAATAGGCAACAAGGTCAAAGAGGTATGGGGTAGATTTAAGAATGCAATGTTAGTATGTGCAGCAGAAGTCTGTGGATGTATGAGAGTGGGTGCAAAAAGGTAAGAGGACCAATTAATGAAATGACAAAGTAAAGAATGGGTGAAAAAGCACATGAAAGGTTTTTACAGAACAGAAGCAATATAAGGAGGATGGAGCATTTGAAGAGTGATAAGAGGGGATAAGAGAGTGGTGAAGCAGTCTACAAGGAGAGCAAGTGCTGGGGTGAGATTAATACAGTTGAGAAAGCCTAGGGAATGAATGGATTTAACAGTTAACAAAAGAGGGGAGTTATTAGATGGGGAGGTAGAGGTACTGGGAAGATGGAGGGAACATTTTGAGCTGTTAAATGTTCATGAAGAGAGGGAGACTGATTTTTTTGCATTGGGCAGGGAGGTATAACATCTTTTAGGAGTGAGGAAGAGCCAGATGAGAGTGTGGGGGAGGTGCACAAGAGAATGAGAAGAATGAACGGGGGTAAAATAGCTGGGATTGATGATACACATCCACAAGGCAACTATAGTGGGAGTCCCCTCAAGGGAGGTTCCTTGACGCTGGTGAGGGGCTCTTGATCTAGGGAATTGGATCTGCTCCGGTTACCTGAATTGAGCTTGAATACCTTCCATTCCCCCACATGCGCTGTATAATCCTACGGGTTTAGCGTTCCCCATGATTTTATAATAATAATATAGTGGGAGTCTTTGTTGTGTACATCACCTAAAAAATTGATTTGGCCATAGGTTAATTGTGGTGCAAAATGAAAATATCCCATAGTGTTCAAACGGGATTTGGTATGCAATGTAAACAAATGCGTACCTTTACAAAAATTTACAATGTACATACTATATTATTATTATAATCAAATAGAAGCACTAAACCACAGGGGTTATACAGCTGTACATACTGTAACAGTTTCTTTTTGTGCAATATGTACCTGGAAACAAACATTTCATTCATCCTACACGAGAGACTACTGCATTTGTAATTGTCCTTAAACTTTTTTCTTATCTCACTTTATTCAAAGGGAACAATTTAGTCTTGCTTGCTTGAACCTAATTTTATACTATTTTATGTATCTAACGAAATACATTGTTCCTACCCATTCTTAGTGTTCCATACTTTTCACTGATGAGGAGGAAGCAGATGCAGGCCGGGATGGAAACGAGTGTGGCCGAAGAAACAGGAGGAATAGCACACATTGCAAGGAGAGGATGCTGGGCAATGATGTTTCTGATGGAAATAGGGGAAGATCCAGTTTGATTTCTGCATGGAAGAGAGACTTTCGACAGAGTTGCCGTCAGGTTCAAAATAAAATAAAGAAAACTGTAATCAGATAGTAAGAATTTAGTCTTCAATGTAATAATCCTTAAATATTAAAATATTTATTGCTAATAAAATACGTACTTCAGACATAGCAAGATTTTTATCTAGCTTTAATGGCTGGCTGGCTGTTGTAAAGTAAAATTACTGAATAGCATATTTGTAAATACGTACTGTATACTCTTTGCCTTTCTAATGAGAGATAAAATAATAATGGGCAAGTGCTCCTCTTAGAATTTGTTTAACCCATTTGCTTTAATAAAAGTATGTTGTAAAATTATGTTGTAAAACATAATCAGACCAAAGCTACTTGTCTGAAGGCAGAAGATTGCTATTAACAGTAGGGAAGAAATGACACATTTGCATACACTTAGGACCTTTTTAGTGGATATATTTCAGTCCTGGGACCTTGGTCACTCCAAATGATAAAGTATGAAACAGAACAGTATACTGTATATAGTGGCGATCAAAAGTAATGATTGGTCATGAAGGTAGCAGGTCATCTAAATGGTGTTGCATGGCAGCCAATTAACAAACCATACCATGGGTGGGGTTCGAACCTGCGGTCAGTGTGTCTCAAAACTCCAGACCGTCGCGTATGGTTTGTTTGCAATCGTGTCATTACGATTTTATGAGTCAGCCAATTAGCAACTTTTAGCAGTATCATGTGAGCTAGAGTTGTTGAGATGATGCACTGTACTGTGGTGTTAGAAGTAGCAATTCAGGCAGCTTCAATACAGTGACACCTATCCTTGGTGGGTTCTCTTCACATTATTTCAGCATTGTTCCAGTGCATGAGATAGATCTTTTTCGATCTGTCCATGACAAATCTTAAAAACATTTTTGCTCTTAAACACGCATGGAAATATTTCTCTTGCATAGATCATGTTGCATCCTCCACATGGTATGGTTAGTGTGTTTTCCTTCTTTGCTTTATCCTCCCATGGTGGGAAAAATTTACCTATGTATTTAAATAATTAACCTTGCTCATTTTCTAGGCTTGAATTAACATAGTATGCCAATATCAGTATTTTCTCCCTTAACATCAGCATCTGCATCAATGCTACAGGTTGCCACTACATGATAGTTCTGATATTTGAGGAATGTTTGGTTTGTGTAGGTTATTCAGTATTCTTGGTAATAAAATACAGTGGTACCTCTACTTACGAGCAGCTCCCAACTCGAACAATTATGGGAAAAAATTCCTTCGGTATCGGCACTTGAATAGCCGTCTGGAACAAATTAAGCTCGTAACTCGAGGTACCACTGTATATACAAAATACACAAAAAAAGGAAAAAGATAAAATTATTAAGTAAAAACTACGAACATGGATACAATACACAGTGCAAATAAATACCAACTTAAAATTTTAGTGCCCAGAGATCCTACAGTTACCTCCATAATTATGAAAATGAATGCAGAAAGGCTTAATCTGTGGGTAAACTATTTAAATATGTTCCACGATTGCCTGCACACTGCAAGCTACATGGGGAGAGAGGACAGGACAGGAGCACTAGTGAACAAGACACTAAGTAAGATGTGTGCCTGATCCTCAATTGAAAGGGATTAGCCTTAAAGTGACAATTTCTGTTGAAGGAGGACCAGTCACCCATGTCATGTTCAACCCTCTATTGCTCTTTACCTACAACTAGGATCTAGGTTTTTAATACAGTTGGGAATCTATGAGTGTAATTTAACAAATACGTATTGAATTTCTGGATTATTATTATTATAATCAAATAGAAGCGCTAAACCACAGGGGTTATAAAGCGCTGATTGAATTTCTGGAAAATTGTTGATCTCATTGTGGTTTCTTAAGAAAATGCTTTTCCCAAAAACATTCAAATATTTAAAAGAACCCAAGAAATTTCTAGCAACTGGTCCCAATTTTGGAATAATCTTCAAGAAATGCCAGGTTTAAAAAATAATGCAATTAAATTCCTTAAAAAAGTTTAAATGCCACACATTCAAGAAAAATTCCAGGACATACACCAGAATGTGACTCTTTTTCTCCTCTGAAATTATCTAATTATTATTTTCAGTTGACCAGACTTTTAAAAATCTCAGCACGCTTAAGAAATTAATGTAGAGCTCCAATAAATTTTGACATTACAGTACTCTAAAGAAAACCTAAATTTTACAATTGCACCTCCCCCCTATAAAAAAAAAAGCATTTGTATTAGTTCAATCATTTGTTTACCTTGTATACATTACTGCTAACACTGCTGTCAACATTACTACTATTACTGGTGTCAACATTACTGCTACCATTCCTGTCAACATTACAATCATTGGTGTCAACATTACTATTATTGGTATCATTACTGCTATCATTAGTGTCAACATAAGTCACTGCTCAGGCTCCCAACTATCGGTCAGTTGGTTGAGGTACAGATGTCAAGGGAAGGTGGTAAACACCTTAGTTCATGGAACTCTACAGAGCAATTTTGCATACTTTAAAACCTTACATTCTGTGGTTGGGTTTCCTGAATCACAATAGGAATCCTACCACTGGTACAGTACAAACCAATTTAACAGACATCGAATTGATAGATTTTAGATATAGCAGACGAAATCCATTGTCCCGGACAAAGTGTGTTGTTTCCAGAATTCAGTTACTGATGTGATGAGAAAATAGTCTCATTAATCAGATTTAACAATCACAACATTACCGGACATCCTCCCTCCTATTAGTCCATTATATCTAGGTTACACTGTACCTCAAGACCTGAAGGAGGATGTACAAAGCACAGGCACTGACACAGTCAACTTACAATTGTTACATAACTACACGCAGTTGGATGAGTAGAGGATCTCGTATACAGGACCTGAGCAAAACCTTTAATTTACACTGTGTATGCTCATTGCCCTTATAATCAGAAAAATCCTAAACATTCCATACACACACCAGTAAGCAAATATTAAATAGCAAATAAAGAGCAGGAACAGCAGCACCAGCAACTTTAAGTAATGAAGTACCACCATAAGGAACCCAGTCACCCCTGTGGAGAACTATTAATATTAGGATTTAGAAAACCATTTGGTCTACAGTAAACTTGGCTACGTACTCTCAATTAATAGTCTTGGTTTGTTTCTACTTCATTTTTTATACTAATAAGGGCAGTAACATACATACAACTAAAACATTATGTCAGGACTTTTACAAAGACTATTTAGTTTATATTAATGGTCAAGCTGGATGACAATATAATCTGATCCCTGCCAATTGACACTTACCCCTACAATGTGGAGGGAAAGTTATCATCAATTTAACAGAACTAGTAACATGATATAAAGTATGTATTGTAGACAATGACCGATATTAATAAATATAACATGAAAGAACTGGGAAGAAACTGTACCACAGAGTCCAGTGGTTCCTGCCCAAGGACACTTCATACCTTCGAAACCCAGCGTAGACTGTGGTTGCCAGACATTGAGTGCCAAGGTGTGGATGGATGTATACACAGTGTGTGACCATCATTGTCTAGCAAATATATTATAAAGTAGTAAACTGGAAATAAATTGGTATAAAATACCAACACAATGGAAAAATGAACACATAAGTAGTATAATGTGATCATTTATTGACAAAGTTTCGCCCACAGTGGGCTTTATCAAGTCACAAATTCAACACCGAAATTCATGCAACCATTTAATCAACTACAGAAACGCAAGACTTATCACCAGAGAAGAAAACACTCAGTACCGCAGAATCCTGGAATCATCATTTATCTGTACAGTGGTCCCTCGGTTTTCGTGCATCTCCAAACTCGAACATTTATGTAAGTGTATTTTCATAAGTGATGTTGCAAGTGTATTTTTGGGGGTCTGAAATAGACTAACCTACGTGACATTATTTCTTAAGGAAGTAAATTCGTTCGGTAATGGCACTTGAGCAGCATTCTGGAACGAATTTTCGGCAAAAACCGAGGGACCACTGTATATCCAACAACTTAGACCAAGAAACTTCATCGTTATCCCACATAGAACATAAGAAGGTCTACTCATATATTTGTCCAACCTACCCAGCATTCTCCACCTGACTATCCTATAAATACTCATGTACCTTTCACCCAGGTAGATCTGTTTGTGACTTGATGAAGCTCACTATGTGGGAGAAACTTTGTCAATAAAGGATCACATTATACTGCTTATGTGTTTATTTTTCCAAAGTAGTAAACTAATCATTTACCTTAAGATAAAGCATGTAGAGTACTTAGTGCCCAATTAAAAGCGTCACTCCTGAAATCTATATGCTTTACACTTTAAGGTCTAGGAAACCGTGATTGTCAGATCCAAGGAGCATCATACTTCTGCCATCAAGGATCCAGATGGACACTCAGTGTCCCACATGTAGTGGAATACTGACCATTCATGTCATGCACTACATTTTTACATGCTACATGACCACAATGATCAATATTGAAAAATAGGTAAAAATTAGATTCACTGACCTTAAGAGTGGAGAATGTTGATGACCATGGAAATTAACACAGTAACCTACTGTCCATAGAAATGTTTCACCAAGAATGTGCATGCCTTCAAAATGACTAATCCAGAGAAACATGGGTTACAACACTGATAATAAAGTAATGTAAAGCACTGTGTGTTCTGACGTAAGGTTCAGCTAAGTGTTGTGTGTTCCGATGTTGGGTTGAGGAAGGTTCAACCAGGAAAGAACAGTGAATCGTTTTTCTCATGTGGAAACAAATTCAGAGATGGCACCAAGACTAAGCAGGAGCAATGAGAAACAGTTGAAAGTGGAGATTGGCCAGTGTAGGACAAGGGGGATAATCCCCAGAGTTTCTAACAATGTATGGCATGTAGAGACAAATGGAGGGCAATTACTCCTGCACCCACAGCAAAAGACTGAAAAAAACATCATCTATGCAGAAGAGGTATATATCACATAGCAGACGCATCCTCTCAAAGGAGGTTTGTTGATGCCAGTGAGGGGCTCTTGATGCACAGAATTGAACCTGTCTTCCCCTTCCTAGGATCAAACCTGATTGTCTCCCATTCGCTCAGGTGCAGTATGACCCCTACAGGTTTAGCTATGCAAGAGATCCTGGATATTGAAATGAGATCATAGGAGCAAAGTGTATAGCATGAATTAAGGCCCGACATGAAAAAATGTCCTGCTACAGCAGATGCACATGATGTAGATGTAGTTAGTTAGTTTAATATATTATGCACACCATACCCATCCTGTGGGCAGTAGTCAAAAGATTACAGAGGTACATAATGGGTCCAGGGACTGGACCCAAAGTTATGATAGCTGAACTAGTTACAAAGGTAATGAACTCCAGGTAGATCTGGTCACAATCATGGAAAGTTGCAAAGGTAATGAACCATCTACACTCCTATACATGGTTACAATCATGAACAAATTACAAAGTAATGAGCCACCGACACATCCACACCCGGTCACAATTGTAATGAGTTATAAGTACAAATATTAAGTGGGTCATACACCCACACAAGGGCACACACATGATGTAGAATGTCCCTCTCCACATTTCAAAAGGACATTTCCAGATCTGAATGGTTCCATTGATCTACTAAGGACTGATAAATATGAAGTTCCCAATTTTGAGTGAAAGGTAAAGAAACAGGTGATCTATCAAGGCAGAGATGAAGATATGCCAGGGCAGAAGATCTGGCTGAGAATATCGTTAGAGATGAGATTCAGGTGTGAAATGAGCAATAGATGACCAAGTCATTATAATGTGACAGAAGACTTGTAGAGCTGCACTCCAACAACGGAAGAGACATTGGACATGAGCGAGTTGGGGGGTAAGTTCAAGGCACTGACGTGTACAAACAGTGGCTGAATGATCAAAATAGAGATAAATGAAGAGGAACACATCCTCACAGAGTGGAGTACAACAGTTACAGAGTTCACACTGCCCTAGATGGGCACACTGTACTCAGAAGCAGGCAAGGTGCCACTAAAGTGTACTTCCCACTATTGTAATCCATTCATCAGCTAGTAAGTACAAAATTGATAAATTGTAGGACTAGAATCAATAGGAAACTATATTCTACAGCAGAAGCAAGTCATGTAACTAATCAAGAGTAAACTTTACTTCAAGAAAACATGATAAACTGGGTAAACCCAGATTTCCAATATGAATATAAAACCTGCAGTGTATTCTAAATAAACACAGTGAGGAAGGTGGGTTTAGAAAGTGAAGCTAAACTACAAAGATGGTGATCTGGGTAGAAAAAAGGTACAAATGCTGAGTCCCTGGTTCCAGTCAGGTGACACTCTCAAAAGAACATAAGAAAGGAGCACTGCAGCAGGCCTGCTGGCCCATGCTAAGCAATGATTCAGACACATGGGCAACAGTTAGGCATCTTTATTGTTGAAACATTTTGCCTTCACAGTAGGCTTCTTCAAATACAAAGGCAGCAGGTGTAGTAGTGAAATGAAGATGTAATCAGTCCATCAACCTTGGAGAAAAAGTATTTGAGGTGGTCAGTCACTCAGCCTGGAGAAGAGTTCAGTTCCATGGTCTGGAACGATATGAAACCGAAGCATGAGAATGGATCCTTATATACTGTTGAAGGTGAGGTGGAAGATCTCAAAGACATTGTAGGGGACGGGAATCACTAGCATAAGTGAGAAGGTAGGTCCCTTTGGAATCCAACCTTTTTCACTCATAACTAGTATTTATGTGATAAAGATGTCCTCTGTACCAAGATATCGTTGTGCTGCAGTGTCTGACAGTAATGTTGAAAACAGTATAATATACCAACAAGTTGATGAATAAGACACGTGCAACAGTTAGGTATCTAGTGTTGAAATGTTTCGCCTAAACAGTAGGCTTCTTCAGTCATATACAAAAGCAGACCATGGAACTGAACTCTTCTCTAGGCTGAGGGATTGACCACTTCAAATACGTACTTTTTCTCTAAGGTTGATGGACTGATTACATCTTCATTTCACTACTACACCTGCTGCCTTTGTATTTGACTGAAGAAGCCTACTGTGTATGCAAAACGTTTCAACAACAAAGATAACTAACTGTTGCACACGTGTCTTAATCATCAACTTGTCGGTATTTTATATAATTTTCAACATGCTAAGCAAGTCTGACTCTCAGCCCCCACCCACTCCCACTCACATACTTGTCTAACCTAGTCTTAAAGCTACACAAGCTTTTCACTTCAATGAGAAAATCCACATACCACCACCACCACCATCTAGGGCCCAAATCACATCATAATAAACTAGAGTTTGAAACCCCAAGTAAATGTTGAAATCACGAATATATAAACCTAGAGATAAAGTCTATCACAACAAAGGCATGACATTATATTTCCTGGTGGTTGCACATGTGTGTGTGCTCACCTAGTTGTGGTTGCAGGGGTCGGGTCACAGCTCCTAGCCCTGCCTCTTCACTGGCTGCTACTCGGTCACTCTTCCCACTCCATGAGCTTTATCATACCTCTTCTTAAAACTATGTATGGATCCTGCCTCCACTATATCACTTCCCAGACTATTCCACTTCCTGACAATTCTATGACTAAAGAAATACTTCCTAACATCCCTGTGATTCATCTGAGTCTTCAACTTCCAACTGTGACCCCTTGTTGCTGTGTCCTATCTCTGGAACATCCTGTCTCTGTCCACCTTGTTGATTCCACTCAGTATTTTATATGTCGTTACCATATCCTCCCTATCTCTCCTGTCTTTGTGTCGTCAGGTCGATTTCCCTTAACCTCTCCTCGTAGGACATACCCCTTAGCTCCGGGACTAGTCTTGTTGCAAACCTTTGCACTTTCTCTAGTTTTCTTACATGCTTGGCTAGGTGTGGGTTCCAAGCTGGCACTGCATATTCCAATATGGGCCTAACGGACACAGTGTACAGGGTCCTGAATGATTCCTTATTAAGATGTCGGAATGCTGTTCTTAGGTTTGCCAGGTGCCCCTATGCTGCAGCAGTTATTTGGTTGATGTGTGGTCTTCTTTGCCCTTCCCCAATCTTCATGACTTTGCACTTGGTGGGGTTGAACTCCAGGAGCCAGTTGCTGGACCAGGCCTGCAGCCTGTCCAGATCCCTTTGTAGTTCTGCTTGGTTCTCGTCTGATTGAATTCTTCTCATCAACTTCACATCATCTGCAAACAGGGACTCTTCGGAGTCCATTCCTTCCGTCATGTCGTTCACAAATACCAGAAACAGTACCGGTCCTAGGACTGATCCCTGTGGCACCCCGCTCATTACAGGTGCCCACTCACCTCGCCACGTACCATGACTCGCTGTTGTCTTCCTGACAGGTATTCCCTGATCCATTGTAGTGCCTTCCCTGTTATCCCTGCCTGGTCCTCCAGCTTTTGCACTAATCTCTTGTGTGGAACTGTGTCAAACGCCTTCTTACAGTCCAAGAAAATACAATCTACCCACCCTCTCTCTCGTCTTACTGCCATCACCCTGTCATAGAACTCCAGTAGGTTTGTGACGCAGGATTTCCTGTCCCTGAAACCTTGCTGGCTGTCATTGATAAACTCATTCCTTTCCAGGTGCTCCACCACTCTTCTGATAATCTTCTCCATGACCTTGCATACTATACATGTCAGTGACACTGGTCTGTAGTTTAATGCTTCGTGCCTGTCTCCTTTATTAAAAATTGGGACTATATTTGCTGTCTTTCATACTTCAGGTAGTCGCCCTGTTTCGACAGGTGTTGAAGATTGTTGTTAGTGGTACACATAGTGCCTCTGCTCCCTCTCTGAGGACTCATGGAGAGATGTTATCCGGCCCCATCGCCTTTGAGGTATCTACCTTTGATATACCTTTGAAGAGTTTCGAGAGTATCTACTCTCTGAGCCCGGCCATGGGCCAGGCTCGTCTGGTGCTTGCCTGGTCAACCAGGCTGTTGCTGCTGGAGGCCCGCTGCCCCACATATCCATCACAGCCTGGTTGATCTAGCTCGCTTAGCAGCCTCTTCACTTCTTCCTCGGTTGTATGTATTGTGTCCAACACTTGATGGTGTACCCCACCTCTCCGTCTTTCTGTATCCTCTGTGAACACTTCTTTGAATCTCATGTTGAGCTCCTCACATACTTCGCGGTCATTTCTTGTGACCTCCCCTCCTTCCTTCGTCAGTCTGATTACCTGGTCCTTGACTGTTGTTTTCCTCCTGATGTTGCTGTACAACAGCTTTGGGTCAGATTTGGCTTTCTCTGCTATCTCATTCTCATATTGTCTTTGGGCCTCCTTCTTACCTGTGCATATTCATTTCTGGCTCTCCGACTGCTCTCCTTATTCTCCTGGGTCCTTTGCCTTCTATACTTCTTCCATTCTCTAGTACACTTGGTTTTGGCCTCCCTGCACATTTGGGTGAACCAAGGGCTCATCATGGCTTTTTCATTATTCCTGTTACCCTTGAGTACAAACCTCTCATCAGTTTCCTTGCATATTGTTGTCACATATTCCATCATCTCGTTTACTGACTACACTGCCAGTTCTCTGTCCCACTGAATCCTGTGCAGGAAATTCTTCATGCCTGCATAGTCCCCTTTCTTGTAGTTTGGTTTCATTCGTACGGCCCTTCCTGCTTCCCTCTCCACTTGTAACTCTACTATGTATTGGAAGCTCAACCACATGATCACTGGCCTTGAGGGGTCTTTCATATGTGATGTCCTCAATATCTGCACTACTAGGTCCAGTCTCGCTGGTTCATCCTCTCCTCTCTCTCTCTGGTTTGTGTCCCTTACGTGTTGGTACACAAAGTTCTCCAGTACCACCTCCATCATCTTAGCCCTCCACGTTTCTTGGCCCCCATTTGTTTTTGATAAGCAGTGCCACTCCTCCACCCTCTCTGTTCCCTCTGTCTTTTCTCAGGATTGATATCCCGTTAGAAAGATGGCATCTGTTATCATCCCTGTGAGCTTGGTTTCTGTGAGAGCTATGATGTCCGGTGATGCCTCTTTGACTCTTTTTGTGCCACTTATTCGTTATTCCATCAGCGTGGTGTACCATACCTGGCAGTGTGCTGTGGAATTCTACAGCATAGTGTGGGGTGGGGCTGTAGGTGTGGATTGTGGTTAGTGTTGGGATAGTGTGTTTGGTTGTGGGGTTCTGGGAGTGGTTGTGTGTGTGTACTTGTGCTTGTTGCTCTGCCCTGCTTGTCCTCTGCTGAGTGTGTGTGTGTGTGTGTGTGAGTTAGTTACCATTTTGTCCTAGGCACATGTCAATTAGACACTAGGCCTGTTGTATATATGTGTGTGTGTAAGGAAACACTTCAAAATGTTTCGGCCCTGCTGGGAATTGAACCCGGGCCCTCCATGCGTGAAGCGAGAGCTTTAGCCACCATGCCATCGGGGCGTGTGTGTGTGTGTGTGTGTGTGTGTGTGTGTGAGTATGTATGTGTGTGTGTGTGTGTGTGAGTATGTGTGTGTGTGTGCGTGTATGTGTGTGTGCGTGTGTGTGTGTGGTGCGTGTGTGTGCGTGCGTGTGTGCGTGTGTGAGTGTGTGTGTATATATATATATATATATATATATATATAACATAGTGTACTGCACTGAAAATGGACATAGACATTTATAGGGGAGGTAGAAATGGATGGAAGGCATGGAATGCAACTACCTCTCTACTTCAATAGTACCATTCTTACCACAACTACTCATGCTATCCACAGAGCTGTCTACTGCTAGTTGTTTATACATACTACAAGCTCTACTCCAAGATAGTGTGTTGTGCTACATATACACATAAAACAACCGGATATTGTGTATATATCTGGAACTTTCACCCTGGAGAGTACTTTGACTAGTACAAACCTATGTTTGCAGTGTACATCCAACTAATACTTAAGAGCGAATTAATTTGGCAGAAACATCAGTTGAGAGAACATGCCAGTGCTCCACAACACGATTGCAAAACAGCTCACCACATTAGTATTAATCCTCATCTGAAGGAGTTTCATACCATCATTTTGAGTAACTTCCAGGTAACAATTAAGAATTAATAATAATGTACCTTACCTAACTTTGACATACCTTTGATGGGCTTCAAGTCTTCCTAATCTTACAGCTCAGCCTTGGGTCAGGTTTGTCTGGTGCTTGCCTGGTCAACCAGGCTGTTGTTGCTGGCAACCCACTAGCTCATATATTTGATACTTAGCAGAGGAAATTTTCTATTTTCCTCTTAAAAACTACATGTCTTAGCAGTGTTACTGATATCTTCTAGCAAGATGTTAAAAAGTCTTGGGCCACATGTGTTGCTACGATGTTCTCTTAATGTACCCACAGTGCCCCTACCTTTCACTTGGTTTATTTTACACAATCTCCCATCTTTCTCACTTAAGTATGTTATACCAGTGTGCAGAATTGGGGCTAAGCCCTCAAGTACTTTCCATGTACATATGTATTATCATGTAAAAAGATCACAGTAAACAGGTGATATCAAAATATGCAAGACAACCACTATGAAAAAATAGAGGAATTCCAAGCGCTTTCGTAACTACTCACATTATCAAGGAACTATAAAACAAAACATAACAAGAAGTCTTATAAAGGGGCAAGACTACACCTCACAGTCACATCATACTAACAAAGACCACACCTCACAGTAGCGGAACATTGCCCGACTCTGTGAAGAGGACCTGAAAAACTTCCCAAGAATTAAGATTACAGTAGTTCAATTTATCATTAAATTCTTCCCAAATTTTATTAATTATACGTGAATTTACGTTAATATTTATGTTACAAAATTGTTAAATTATATATTTTTCTTAATATTTAGCATTAAAATGCATATAAATTATATATTGCCACAAAAAGAGCCTAAAAAAAATTCCACGAATTTGCGGGGATTTCTGCGAACAATAATTAGTTAGGTTCTAAGGAAAAATCCGCAAATTACTAAAGTTGTGAATTCGGAATCGCGAATTTGCAGGGGTCCACTGTACATATTTATGACTGAGGTGTTCCCAGAAATTTAAATGCTTTGTTGATTATGCTGGCAGCAAATGTTCTTTTAAAAAAAGGTCGGCTGACATTATTACTCCCAAATCCTTTACATGTTCCTTTCATTCTATCTGATGATCCTCTTGCATTTTATAGTGTATGGTCATTCTTTCCATATCAGCAATTGGAACTTGTCACCATTAAAAGTCATGGTAATTTCTTCTGCCCACTTTTATTTCTTGCAATTTTCCATTACACGTACTTACCTATACTGTATGTGGTTGCAAGGGTCAAGTCCTAGCTCGTGGCCCTGCATCTCACCTAGCCGTTCACTAGAATCACTCCCTCCTAGCCTTTGTGGTCTCTATCATACCTGCTCTTAAAACTCTGTATGAAGCCTGTGATCGGCTTCAAGGGTCTTCTTCTCTCGCATCTCAACTTTTGGATTGGCTGCCTGGTCAACCAGGCTGTTGCTGCTAGTGGCCTACAAATATACACAACCATCACAACCTGGATGATTAGGCACTTTTAGGTAGTAGCTACCTATAGTTGCTTCTGAGGGGTCACTGTCCCCGCAGATCAATCCCAGACCAGGCCTCCTGGTTGCAGGCTCAATTGACCAGGCTACTGGTGCCTGCCACCTGTTGGTTCAGTTTTTTTTTAAATCTTCTACCTGGAAAAAAGTATGTTCACACAAAGGATAGAATAACAAGCATCAATCATATTTCACTTTATTACACTGTACAAAATTTTATACATATCTACAGCTGTGTCTGTATAAACAAAGGCACTTTTCTTTGGTAGTTTCTGTGAGGCCCCACTGCGCAACAAAACCTCTAAATACCATTTATTGATTTCCTTGCGAGACTGATCAACTGTGATGAAATGTTGGACATTCAGAAATTTTCCTAAAACCTGTCACATAAATATGACAATGAGAATTTAACTGCCTGATTATTAAGCAGTATTATTATGCTAGAGTTATATAATTTAAAATATATTTTTAACCTATAACAAATTTAAATATTGCTAAAATATATACAAATATATACAGTGGACCCCGAGTAATGAAAAAACTTCATTCCAGAAGCCTGCTCAAGTGCCATTACCGAACGAATTTACTCCCTTAATGAATAATGTCATGTAGGTTAGTCTATTTCAGGCCCCCAAAAATACACTTCCACAAGCACTTACAATATTATACTTACATAATTGTACGACTTCCGGGGTGTTCGTTACTCGGGGGACCACTGTATACTATATACAGTGGTCCCTCGGTTTTCATGCATCTCCAAACTCGAACATTTATGTAAGTGTATTTTCGTAAGTGCTGTTGCAAGTGTATTTTTGGGGGTCTGAAATAGACTAACCTACGTGACATTATTTCTTAAGTAAATTCGTTCAGTAATGGCACTTGAGCAGCATTCTGGAACGAATTTTCGGCGAAAACCGAGGGACCACTGTATATATATATAAGTTTATACACAATGAAAAGATGGGGTGCTAGGGAAAGTGGAATATTCAAATGGCTTCAGAAAGAAATCTAAATATTCTTCCTTGAAGCCTTTTTATCCACTTCTCCGAGGCTATGGGTTCCACAATTTACACCAGAGGTGGACCCCATCCTATATATATATACACAGTGGACACCCGGTTTACGTTATTAATTCGTTCCAGAATGCTGTTCAAGTACCGTTACCAAACAAATTTGTTCCCATAAGGAATAATGTAAATTAGATTAGTCCTTTTAGACCCCCAAAAATACACTTACAAAAGCACTTACAAAAATACACTTACATAATTGTTCGAGTTTGGAGTCTAACATAAACCGGGGGTCCACTGTATAGTATATATTTATGTATATATATACAGTGGACCCCTGGTTTTTGTACTGCTCCAAACTTGAACAATTATGTAAGTGTATTTTTGTAAGTGCTTTTGTAAGTGTATTTTTGGGGGTCTAAAAGGACTAATCTAATTTACATTATTCCTTGTGGGAACAAATTCGTTTGGTAACGGCACTTGAAACAGCATTCTGGAACGAATTAATTACGAAAACCGGGGGTCCACTGTATATATTTATATATATTTTAGCAATATTCAAATTTGTTATAGGTTAAAAATATATTTTAAATTATATAACCCTAGCATAATATATATATATATCAATAACAACACTGCATTAGCCAGGGTTCGAACACATGTTGTACTGGCCCGTCATTGTGAGCGAGAACCACATGATGCCTTAAACCACAGGACTACAAAATCCTACAAGAACCAAGCACCCAGCGACGCTAGGTGTTACACCTAGCGTCGCTGGGTGCTTGGTTCTTGTAGGATTGGGTAGTCCTGTGGTTTAATGCATCATGTGGTTCTCGCTCACAATGGCGGGCCAGTACAACATGGGTTCGAACCCTGGTTAGTGCAGTGTTGTTATTGATCAATACCACTCGTTCTTGGTTACAATAATATATATATATATAATACAATATTGTGTGTGCATGCTCAGTCAGAATAAACAGATGGCATATTTTACAAACATTATATTGTACATCTCATTGCAACCCAAAGCCTCAACATGCTGCTGAACAGCAACCATCAGGGTAGGTACTAACATCTACCAAATAAGTGTGAATCGAAAATGTAGTAATTTTTTTTTTTTTACACTGGCAGCATTGCTGATCTTTTCTTTCTCTCTCATGAACAAAAGATGACAGGTAAATCTTACAAACTTTTACTTACATTCAGTACACACACGTACCTTTAGTTTTGTGTGTGTTTGCTAATACTGTAGCTTTTAATCCTGTAACATTACCTTTCCAACTAAGGAGGCCTGGTCTGAGACCAGGTCATGAAGATAATCTCTAGAACCATTAACTAATAAGATCCCAGCCATAAGCTGAATCAAAGGTTTTACTCCAACATGGCTGGGATATTAGCACCTTAATTCAAACCCACGTTGACAATGAGATAGTATATAATGTTTATGTGTGCATACAGTTTACAATCATACCTTTATAAAGGGACCAAAGTATAGCATTACTGTATTAACAAACCTCAGGTTCAAATTCCTCATCACCATGTTAACTGCTAC
This sequence comes from Cherax destructor, assembly GCA_009830355.1. Lineage (NCBI taxonomy): Eukaryota > Metazoa > Arthropoda > Malacostraca > Decapoda > Parastacidae > Cherax > Cherax destructor. The sequence continues at coordinate 81,288 of WNWK01006945.1, read as the reverse complement.
CCCAGCCATCATCAGGTACCACACCTCACAGTAAGCATAACATCCGACAGTGCAATGGATTCCAACCTTTTATCTATAACACTTGCCAGGTGTTCCAAGATACTGCTATCTCTCTCTTGTAAATAAAACACCTTATTTATGATCAGGTATTGATTAAAAACATGAAAACAGAGCCTTGAGAATGAGTTTTGTTACTTTTGAAATTTTGATGGCTTCACAACCACAGAACAATGTTTAACAACTACACACAGAGTCACAACAACAGAGCTGAGAATATATGTTCTAGAGCAAGGGTATCTAATGCGTAGCCTGTGGGTTGAACGTGGCCCATTTGAATGGAAAATGCAGCATGCGCGAGAATTTTAACAAAACTTCTTTTGCCTAATTACCTTGCACACCAATTACTAGGCAAGCATGGCAAAACAAACTCTCTACCGCTACCTTTCTGGTACTGACTTCCACCAGGTGTTATGTTTCAAGGCTTAAATCAATTAGTAATTGAAGCTGATTATTATTATAATCAAGGGGGAAGCGCTAAACCCGTAGGATTATACAGTGCCTGTGGAAGGTATTCAGGTAAATTCAGGGAACTGGAGCACAGATCCAATTTCATAAATCAAGAGCCCCTCACCAGCATCAAGGAACCTGCCTTGAGGGGAAATGAAGCTGAATGTATTTAATTATACAATTCTGAGCTTTTTAAGTTTAATTCCATTGTAATTACACCACAAATCTGGACATTATGAAAAATTTTTAGTTTGTCACATTCAATTAATGGCTAGTTAACCCTTTTGGGGTCGGTGCCGTACAAGTACGTTTTACGAGCAGGGGTCGGTGCTGTACTAGTACGCGTAAATTCTAGCGACCTCAAATTAAGCGGGAAACGGCTGGTAGGCCTACATATGAAAGAATGGGTCTGTGTGGTCAGTGTGTGCAGTATAAAAAAAATCCTGCAGCACACACCGCATAATGAGAAAAAAAAACTCCGACCGTTTTTTTTCGTTTAAAACAGCGACTTTGCAGTCTATTTTCGTATGGTATTTATTGATGTATTCTCGTTTTCGTGGTCTCATTTGATAGAATGGAAGATATATTACAGAAATGGAGATGATTTTGATTGGTTTGACAATGACAAGTACCTTGAAATTGAGCTCAAAATAGCGAAAATGTTCGATTTTTACCGATGTTCAAGAGTAAACAAATCACACCATGCGTCCAATACACATCAACTGGTGAGTCTAATATTCTTCACGAGTGCGCTGATATTATTTATACCATTTTTACGATGATGCAGTTGTATACATAACAGTAAATCTTATATTTTTTGTAAGAATAAAAATTCAAAATGGAAAGCAAAAGTAATGTAAGAGGGGCCTGGAGACGTGACTAATGAACAGAGATGTTATTTTAGTGCCAGGAATGTCTGCCTTGTTTATTCTGGACCCTATTTTGAAATTGGCATCGTTTGAAATTTGTGTGAAATTGGCCAAATTGCTATTTTCTGACCATTATTTTGGGTAGTTAAAATTGGTAAATAGGCGGTTTCTTGTACTCAATCGATAGAAGAAATGGAGTTCGTGAAATAGCTATGATTTTAGTGGACTGGAACATACGAATTGGCCAAAAATAGGGCTCAAAGTGGGCGAAATCGCCAATGCGTAAACATCGAGACCGATAACTTTTCGAGAGCATAATTCCATAAGTTTTCATTCAAATTTCATAATTTTGGTGTCGTTATGATCGGAAAAAGATTCTCTATCATTTCATATTTTTTTTTTTCCAAAACATTTTCAACCCTGAGAACGTGTTTCCGAGAAGACCTGTCGACCCCTAAAGGGTTAAATTCAATATTCTTATACCAGACTATACACTAATTTTGATGTTTGGTGATGATATTGTGGCATAAGGCTATTGGAGTTAAAATGTGCAAGAGGAGGAAATTAAAAACTTCATATGCAAAGAGGAGACAATTCAGACTGCCACACACTGATGTGCTTGGATCTTACCAGGATAAATGAAATCATTTTCCAATGCAGAAATTTTAAAAGAAATCTTACTAAAACACTAGACATGCTTCATTTATGTGAAAGAGAAATGGAAAATTTACCAAAAGAGCAGAGATGATACTTTGAGCTGATAAACAGAAGCTAGAAGTACAGTAGATCTGGTTGACAACTCTGAAGAACAACAAAGAGGATTTGAGCTTCTGCCTGGCACTTAGTTTTTCACTCAAGCACACACACATTAGAGCACGCTCAGCTATACACCTGGATTAGACTGGCCACTGAAAATGTTCAAGTGCAGGAAAAGTTACTAACCTTGTTACCCTTTTGGTATCGGTCCCATAGCATCACGGTTTTCAAGCCAGTGTCGGTTCTGTAATATAACGCCATGAGCTCAGCTCACTCAGATAAGCTGTGAGTTGTAAATTTGGGCTTACATATGAGAGAATCAGTATGTGGTAAGTGTGCACCATATAAAAAAAAAAAAATCTTCAGCACACAGTGCATGAGAAAAAAAAACTGCAACAATGTTTTTGGTTTAAAACAGCGACTTTGCCAGATCAAGAGGAAGAAGAAAGAAGACACTCCTCAGCCCGGGAAGTCATCGCAAGAGAGATATCACCCTCCAGCTGGAGGGACCATAGCAAGACGTCCACATAGGACAGAAGAAAGAAGATGAGTGACACCCCCCAAGCAGGGGGCCAACGCCAGGTCACCATCTGGAAAAGACCCAGGCCGGGACAAGACTGGCGAACCTACTACAGTACAGCTAATTTGCTGTGTATTTTTGTATGGTTTTTATGGTTGTATTCTCGTTTTCTTAGTCTCATTTGACAGAATGAAAGATATACTGCAGAAATAGAGACGATTTTGATTAGTTTCGGGACTAAAAGTAGCTTGAAATTGAGTTCAAAGTAGCAAAAATGTTCAATATTTGCCGATGTTTAAGAGTAAACAAATCACATCACGCGTCCAATATATGTCAACTGGTGGGTCTAATATGCATTCATGAATGTGCTGATATTACTTATACAATTATTACAATAAAGTGGTAGTCTGCATAACAGTAAATCTTCTAATTTTGTGTGAATAAAAATTCAAAATGGAAAACAAGCGTAATGTAAGAGGCCTGGAAACATTACTAATGAACAGAGAAAATGTTATTTTAGTGCCAGGAATGTCTGCATTATTCTGAACCCTATTTTGAAATTGGCCTTTCTTGAATTTTGTGTGAAATTAGCCAAATTAGTAATTTCTGATCACTTTATTGGGTAATTGAAATAGGCAAATGGCCAGTTTCTTGTACTCAATCGCCAGAATAAAAGGAGTACTAGCGAAATAGCTGAGTTTGATTGACTGGAACAATGGAATTGACCCAAAATAGGGCTCAAAGTGGGCAAAACTGCCGATACATAAATATCGTCGAGACCGTTAACTTTGCGAGAGCATAATTCCCTAAGTTTTCCATCAAACTTTGTACTTTTGGATTCATTACCTTTGGAAAAAGATTCTGTCATTTCATAAGAAAAAAAAAAAATCTTAAATTCTTCGACCTTTGGAGCAAGTTTGCGAGAGGGAAGTCGCGACACTCAAGGGGTTAAAGACTGCACTCAAGGTTGTGACATGGTACTGAAAGTTGCAAGTTAAAAATCTGAAAAGTTTAGTCTATGTAAATATGAAAAAACAGTTCACAGAAGGGGCATCTGCAATGAAAAAAAAATGGCTTCATCAATTTAAGTCAACAGAGAAAGCTAGAGTGCCAGCTTCCATTGCATCTATCATCAG